>BPLR01014459.1:0-71116 GCA_021605095.1 Caerostris extrusa
TTTGTTAGATGTTCGGAATCTGCGTTAAATTGTAGGTGCCTGTCTAATTAAGCTCTAAGTGGGCATAAATTGACGGTATATCTCTATACTATAGCTCTTCTCGTGAAAAAAAAAAAATGCTACAATATATATGTATACAAATACAAATATACGTGTTTATGTTTCAGAAAACTTTTAACTTATAACACTTAAGATTTCTTTTAATTTATTATTATCTTACCTTGTTTGCTAAGAATTACGAAATGTTTGTCAATAGCTAAATTTTAATTGAGTTTATTTATTTATTTATTTTTGTTAAATTGAATATCTGTAACTCCTGACATTATTAAATTGCAGGATGGTGTATTGTGCTGATCTTATATGGTGATTTCGCTTACTATTGTATCTTTTATGGGAAATTAAAAGGCTAATTTTTTAAGTTAAAACATCATATTTTTCTAAATCTACTTTATTTCAAATATTTTTTTATCTGGGCTTAATAGTCATTTTTTATATTTTAAATTATTTTTTACTTGTTAGTAGTTATTCAATTAATTTTTTTCTTTTGCAATTGTCCAAACTACTATTTTTAGTCTTTTTATCTGATGCTTTGCACTTGCAATTTATATTTTCTATTGGCTTCTTCATATATCTCATCGATATTATTTTCTATGCCAAGACTAAAACTATCTTTATTTTTGTAGCCGGGTAATGAAGTTTATATCTGATGGTAAATAAATTAAAAAAAATAAAAAACACGCTCTTAAGAGTTTTTCCAAACTCAAAGCAAAAAATAATTGTTAACATAAGACGTTAATGTTAAAGTTATCTGGCGCCATCTACTGACCAGAAAATGAATGTCATTGTATTCTAAAAGCGTGGGGTGCATTTTTGTATGACATTTTTAAACTAGCTCTGCATTTCGAATGAAACTAGTGAAAACTATAACGATTGACGAACCCCCACGCTTTTAGAATAAGACATTCATTTTTTCAGTAATTTTATGTTAACAATTATTTTTTTACTTTAGTTGGATTAACTCTAAAAGGAGTTTTTTAGTTTTTAATTTATCAATATTTAAATGAGGTCCCGATACGGAGAACTGGAACTGTAGTTCTTACAATAATTTAATTGTGAAGTAAAACATCAAGGCTAAATGTGATAATATGTCGAGCCAACCAAGAATCGAACAGAAAATCTCCTGATCCGTAGTCAGGCCGTTATCCGTTGTGCCACTGTCCCACGTAGATTTGAAAGTCTTATGTACATTTTTTTCATTCTATTTGGTTTAAATTGCTCTTTATAAGCAAAAATAAAATCACTAATCCTGGCGATTCATAATCATGATGAGATAATAAACTTGTTCAAAAATGTTTTATTGTCGTTGGTAATACTCTACAACGTTTAAATTAAATCTGATGACTTAAAGTAGGGCAAAAATCGAGCCCAAAAGAGTCATTTTACAAACAAACAAACAAACAAACAGGTGAATTATTATAAAAGCGAATTAAAAATAAATAATAAGCGTGAAAAAAAGTAATTTCTACATATGTAGTTGTGGAAAGAATTGTGAGGATGATTCAAAAAGTTTGATGGAATGGGTTGGTTTATATACATTTTTTGTTGTTCTTGGAGTATTTATGGGATCCATATTTTTTAGAATAGTGACATAAAGAACCTAACATTATAATATTAAGACAATAAAATTGCATTGAATAGAATATCAAATGAAGAGTGATTTAGAGAGGGTTCAAACTATTGGCAGAATAATATGTATTGACCCGCCGATATACAAAGATAATCCGGCCAAAAACATATACATAATTTATGATTGCTGTAATAAGTTGGATTTAACAAAGAATGATAATAACTCGGTTTTTATTGACTTGCTAGGGTAAAGCAATGACAAAGCATAATACGCGGAAAATTTGATCAAAGTAAAACTAACATGTGAAATGAATCCCGCTAACATTATAAACTATGAACATCCCTCTGTTACCCTATGCGATACTCTTTACCAAATGTTGGGGTAAAGGTATCGAAACATCAATATATCGATGTTTGGAAATATCCTGAATACGAACATATGGTTTTCTTCCGAAAATCCCTTCCCGGAACGTAAAAAGCTAAATTAACTCGAATGAAACTGCGGGGGTATCCACTTGTAAAAAATACTAATGATATTTGTGTAATTGTGATTTTTCTCTGACAATAGTTTGCTCAGTTATTACAGCGTCTGCTCGCTCAGAGCGCGTACTCGGCGGCTGGTCTAGAAATTATTAGATAATTTTAGAAAAATTAAAACGGTTTTGGGCATTGGTACTTACTAGTAAATTCAGTATGGCCCTAAGGCTATGTTTCAACCCCTGATTTACAATTAAAATAGTTTTCGTTAGAATAATATCTATTGCAAAAAGAAAGATTTAACATATGATATAAAAAGATAATAATCAACAAACACATATACATAATTTTTGATTACGTATTTTTTTTTAACAAATTTGATGTTTTCTTTGGCATCTTAAATCATTAATTTACATCTAATTCTTTCAAAAATTCAAGTTATATTACAATTTAACTTTGCATTATTTAAAAATTAAATAAAAAAATAATTTTTAAATCAATTCCTACTTTTTTTCGATATTGTAGAAAGTCTAAAAATAGAAATAATTTTCATTTCTTTTTTTTAAGTTTATCTGGCGCCATCTATTGGTAGATATTTTTATAAATTTAAAAAAAAAACTAAAATTAATTAATTAAATTTAATGAATGAATTAGCATTTAAAGAAAACTGTAATAACATCCAAGTGTCCCCACTACAAGTTATAAAAATGTATTTGAACTTGAGTAGATGTATCTTTTTTATGAACGATTGAAGAATTTGAACAAGATATAAATCTGTGAGCTAATAGAACGAATTGAAAAATAATTCGTGTTTGTGTAGTCACAAACATTAAAAAGCAATCAGCAATTTGCTAATAATCTTAAGTCAGCAATTTGAAAAAATTAATAACTATGATATAAAGCTTTAAAATGAAGGAGTAAACCAGAAAAAAAAAATCAACAGTAATTTACATATGATTAAAGTTTATTATGATAAAATTTTAAGATACATGAAAATAACTCAAATTCTAGATAATAAATCAGGAAAAGACATATAATTTTCTAGAAATTTAAACATAGATAATTCACATTTTCAGTAAGCCAAGAAATAGAAATAAAAATATGTTGAATCGTAATCTTCCGTCTTCAATCACCGACTAGACAAATCTAAAATAGAAATATAGATTATTCACTTTATTTTCAAAAATTATCTTGTTGTTCATAATTTTATTATGTATGATGTAAAAATTGTGCATTTTGTAGTAATTTTCAATCTATTCACATATTCTATTATAATTAAAATATCATGCTTTAATTTTTTTAAATGATTTTAATTTTCTCAAATGGTTTTTTGTATTTGAAATTAATGAGAACTGTTGTTTTTATCAAAAATCTATTCATATAGAGCGCATTAAAGCATTTCCTGTCCTTTAGTTACAAATACAGATACATAGTGATGAAATGATTTCAAAATGATGCTGTCATTTTTATTAATCTTAACAATACCTTTAAGTATTTTATTTGAAATGTAAATTTATATCGATACAGCCTTTTGATAGCACATACAGATTATACTAGCTGTTGCGTAAGAGATTCAGAATTCTTTTCTGAATTAAATTGATAGTCTCTCTAGTGAGAATTCTTCTTCAGAACCTTCGGAGGGTTACAGCTTTGAATAACAAGTAGATAAAAGTAGGGCGTTAAATAATCTCGCTTCTGCGTATGCGTGATATATAAAAGAAATTTGTATTTAAAGCAGTGCAATTAAAATTACCCCAGATTTTGGCTTCAAATTTGTATCACTTTTTTACAAAGATTTTCTAAACTATACAATAAGTGTTCTGAGGAAAAGACCACGGTTTGCGTCTGTCGGTGACCTTAAGCAATACTATGAACAGCCAACACAGACCAATCTGTTAACCCTTTAGACCAGGGTCTCCAAACTTTCCAGCCTTAAGGACCATACTGTTTACTCCAGTAAGTACCGAGGGCCGTTTTATTTTTCTGCCATTATCTATAATGGCAGAAAATTAAAAACTCATAAATTAATCTATGGTACTACTTACCTGTGTGAGCAAATATTCTCCAAAATGAAGTACACAAAGAATGTTTACAGATCTAAGTTAACCGATGAACATCTTAAATCTCTTTTAATAATTGGTACAAGTAAAATTGATCCACAACTAAAAAATATTGTCAGTGATAGATCCCCACATAAATCTCATTAGTATTTTTAGTATAAAATCTCATTAGTATTTTTACAAGTCGATACCCTGCGGTTTCATTCGCGTTAATTTAGCTTTTCCGTTCCTGTGGGATTTTCAGGATAAAAATCATATGTTCGATTCAATATATACATTCCAAATATCGATATACATACATATGAGATACTCTTTATCCCAACATAAATACCGAGGGAAACCGAGGGATGTTCACGAGTTTATAATGTTAATGGGTTCATTTAAATTATTTGTTAGTTGTTATGCTTAAGTTAAATTTTCTGCGTATTATGCTTGTCATTAAGCTTTACCTAGCAATTAAATTAAACGTGTTATTATCATTCTGTGTTTTTTATCCAACTTATTACAGCAACAATAAGCTATTCGCGGTCGCGGGCCGGATTGATGACACTCGTGAGCCAAATTTGGCATGCGGGACGTAGTTTGGAGACCCCTGCTCTAGACTAACTAGAATCTCCTTTACAAAATTTGGTTATCATATTTATGGATGTTCCAGAAACATATAAAGGACATTTAAAAATTAAAATATAACTTAATTTATCGAGTTTGGCTACAAATTAAAAAAATTTTTGATGTGAAACTTTCATTACAAAAGTTGGCAATTTTCATGCGAACTTTCAAGATATTACCCATTGGATGTTCAGAAACATATAAAAGGACATTTAAAAATTAAAAAATATAACTTAATTTATCGAGTTTGGCTACAAATCAACAAATTTTTGATGTGAAACTTTCATTACAAAAGTTGGCAACTTTCATGCGAATTTTCAAGATATTATCCATTGGATGTTCCAGAAACATATAAAAGGACATTTAAAAATTAAAATATAACTTAATTTATCGAGTTTGGCTACAAATTAAAAAATTTTTGATGTGAAACTTTCATTACAAAAGTTGGCAATTTTCATGCGAACTTTCAAGATATTACCCATTGGATGTTCAGAAACGTATAAAAGGACATTTAAAAATTAAAATATAACTTAATTTATCGAGTTTGGCTACAAATTAAAAACATTTTTGATGTGAAACTTTCATTACAGAAGTTGGCAATTTTCATGCAAACTTTCAAGATATTACCCATTGGATGTTCCAGAAACATATGAAAGGACATTTAAAAATTAAAATATAACTTAATTTATCGAGTTTTGGCTACAAATCAACAAATTTTGATGAAACTTTCATTACAAAAGTTGGCAATTTTCATGCAAACTTTCAAGATATTTCCCATTGATGTTCCAGAAACATATAAAAGGACATTTAAAAATTAAAATATAACTTAATTTATCGAGTTTGGCTACAAATCAACAAATTTTTGATGTGAAACTTTCATTACAAAAGTTGGCAATTTTCATGCAAACTTTCAAGATATTTCCCATTGGATGTTCCAGAAACATATAAAAGGACATTTAAAAATTAAAATATAACTTAATTTATCGAGTTTGGCTACAAATTAACAAATTTTTGATGTGAAACTTTCATTACAAAAGTTGGCAATTTTCATGCGAATTTTCAAGATATTACCCATTGGATGTTCCAGAAACATATAAAAGGACATTTAAAAATTAAAAATATAACTTAATTTATCGAGTTTGGCTACAAATTAAAAATTTTTTTGAAGTGAAACTTTCATTACAAAAGTTGGCACTTTTAATTTTCATGCGAATTTTCACCATTGAAAATACACATTTCATCTTAGAATGTACATGATTTTGATAATAAGTTTATTGCAATTTACCTAAAAGTCCAGCATCCATGAACAGATTCGCAACGTCATCTGAAAGTAATAGATTGAATAATGTATAAATTTTATCAGTATTAAAATCATTAAAAACCCTATTTCTCTCTATATATATCTATTTCGTAAATTATTTCACCATTGTACAAAATTTTATAATTTTTTTTCGAATTGCGGAATAATTTAAGAAATATGAAATATAATATTTAAATAAGGAATACCCATTGTGTTTATTTAATAAAGAAATTTGGCTTTCATTTCAAAGATGTAATAAAAATAAGATTTTAAATGTAACTTTTATATTACTTTTTAACAATAATGTAATGCTTTTCTTTTATACATTTAGGTAATACGCTTTCGATAATATACAATTTTGATATAATTCACTTTCATAAAAATAACAGTTATCCGCCAATAAACTATAAGAACCAAAAATATGTTAATTTCTTTATTCATAAAAAATTGTTTAACTTTCAAGAAAATAATTTGCACTAAAATTCTTGTCACTAATTATTGTCATAAATTGCTTCTTCATTCATTTTTCTTTGGCATAAAAAAAATAATTGGACATTTTTGCATATTTGTGGTATTGCCAATAGTTAGTTGTATTTTGAAATGTATACCAATTGATGCGATGTCACTCAAAATGCTGATATTTAACGTTGATCAAAATAATAATGATAATTATAATAACATTCTACCATAATATAGTAATAAAAAAAAAACTCTAATAGGAGCTGTCAGTTTCGAGTTGAAATGCTCGAGATGGTATGAAATTCAGCGATAAGCAATAGTATGTGTACCAATTAAAGAGATGCCACTCAAAAGGATGATATTTAACATTGATCAAAAATAATAATGATAATGATAATGACATCCTACCATAATGTAGTAATAAAAAAAACTCTCACATAAGTTGCCAGTTTGAAGTTAACATTCTCGAGATGGTATAAAATTCAGCGATAGTACGCAATGGTACGAGTATGTGTGCCAATTTATGAGATGCCATTCGAAAATGATGATATTTAACATTGATTAGAATAATAATGATAATTATAATCACATCCTACAGCAATGTAGTAATAAAAAAAACTCTCATAGAGGTGTCCAGTTTGAAGTCAATATGCTTGAGATGGTATAAAAAATCAACGATAAGCAATAGTATGTGTACCAATTAATGAGATGCCACTCAAAAATGTTGATATTAAACATTGATCAAAATAGTAATGATAATGATAATAACATCCTACCATAATATAGTAATAAAAACTCTCAGAGCAGTTATCAATTTGCGGTTAATACTTAAGATGATAAAATAATCAACGATAAGCAATAGTACGAGTATGTGTACCAATTTATGAGACGACACTCAAAAATGATGATATTTAACATTGATCAAAATAATAAGGAAGATGATGATAAAACCCTACAGTAATGAAGTAATAAAAAACTCTCATTGGAGTTGCCAGTTTGCAGTTAACATACCAAGATGATAAAATATTCATCAATGAGCAATAGTATGTGTACCAATAAATGAGATGCCACTCAAAAATGATGATGTTTAACATTCATCAAGTTAATAATGCTAATAATAACATCTTACAGTAATGTAGTAATAAAAAAACTCTCATAGGATTACCAATTTGAAATCAATATGCTCACCATGGTATAAAATTCAGCGATGAGTAATGGTATTACAATTCAATGGTATTATACGAAATATGGTATGGTATTGAGAAATACATGAACGGAGGAAATTATTATTTCTATAGATACGTAGGTATTTATTTCTTGTATTGAATAAATGTAGAATGTTTTAAAAGCAAATTTTATTGACTATATACAATGTGATATGTATACTTTTGTGTTGCGAATTATGTGAAGGGGAGGTAATTACATCTATAGATACGTAGATGACTGTAAAGTACGAGACGTCAAGCTGTTACTATTGGGGATGTTCGTTTCAAGTGAGAAGGAAGCAATGTACTACATTTGTAGCAAGTTCTGAAATGGTACATCCATTGTAAAGCTAAATATGCTACACAATCTTTGGATCTCTGATTTTCCCATGATATAAAAATTTTTTTCTAGAGCATTTTTTGATCAATACAGTTCCGAATACCTTGTCAAAAAATATAAAAATATGAACGCATATTCTTCAATGTTGGTTATGCTTTTCCATAAATTTTAATACATTTCAATTTTGTTTTCCCTTTCTTTCCCTACAATATTTAGCTTTATCCCTTATGACAAAAATGCTGTATATATTTAGAACTTTTGAATTATTTACCACGTGATCTCTTTACCACTCCATTTTTTTTAACTGTAATCGTACTTCGGTGTAAGAATTTTTCTCCCTGGACTTTGGAATTTTCTTGTTGGTAGTCAACCGCGGTAGACGTTGGTTTTTTTTTTTTTTTTTTTTTTTTTTTTTTTTTTGTCTGTGTCTGTATTTGTGATGTTATTTTGTGTGTCCCATCGCCATTGTAATGTGTAAATAAAATTTTTGTAAAAATATTTGAATTAGCTTTCTACATCCCGTCCTTTTGTATATATCTCATTCTTAAAATAGACTAGAAAGGTAAGATAAATTTTTATTTTTCAAGTTTAGCGGATTGTTTTGGTGAGGTAAAATTTGACATCCCTGCCGGGATTGTAGTTGTTACATTTGAGATTTTGTTTACCTATTTTGACGTCCATTAGCTTTATCTCCCTAGTGCGCATGCTCATAGGAAACATAATTACAGATACCCATGCGCAATTTCCTATGAGCATGCGCGCGCTAGGGAGAAAAAAGCTAACGGACGTCCAAAATACGGTATGCAAAAACTCTCTAATATTTAGACAAGATACTTTTAATTTTGAAATGACGAATGACGAAAATAGTAAAGATAAACTATATTTATTTAAAAAGAAACGAAGTGTTTCTAGAACATCCGTTACAAAGATTTTAACAAAAATAGAATCAGAATTATCAAACAATGAAGAAATAATAGTAAATAAATAAATTAGAAGAATTAGGTGAAACCTTATTTAAATTTTTAGACGCAACACCGGCAGCATGATGTTAATGCATGCAATAAATAGTATGTTGAAATGCATCAAGTTATTATCCGTTCAACGTCCAATGATTAATAATACAAAAATACTTAAAATAACTTACTGATAATTCCTACGATCTTATCTGCAATAAAAGACATTGAAAATTAATTTTATTAATATAGAAAACATTTTTATATGAGGTCTCTGATAAAATGATATCTTTTCAAACATCTAGAGCAGGAGTGGCCTACTCAAATGATCTTTGGGCCACTTTGGAAATGCATTCTAACTCCTGCGGACAGCATATAAAATTATATATCCCCATATTAGATTTAGACCAGCTATAGACATTTTTTGAGTTAAAAATTGAATCATAGTGAGTTATTATTTTTTTTGCTCACTATTATTCTTACATATAAACATATATAATATTAAGGACACTAAACGCACGTTGTAAAGAAATATATAACACTAAAAAATGAATTATAAAAAAAATATATAAATATAAACGAAATAAAAAAAAAAAATGAAATCATCAAAAATGTTTATTTTACTAGTGCGATATATGTTTCTCCACTCTTTTCACTTAGACTTTGCAAATTGATCTCAATTTGGGTATTTGCTAATCGTAATGAGTGTTGCAGGTTAGTGTCCGTTATGTTTGAGCGTGTTTTGTGTTTGGTCAATTTTATTTTAGAAAAAAAAGATTCACAGTTTAAGTTGAGTCAAATGAGGGTTGGCCACCCCCTGATCTAGAGCTTGCTTTTTACAAATCTTTTAGTAAATAATAGATTTCTGATTTGATTTTTAAGATAAAAAATAATACATCTTTAGCTAAAGAACCCCAAGATTCTCCATTTGCTATTTATTATTAGAAATCAGAATCAGTTATAGCATTATCATAAATAAATGAGAATTTAAAATTAATTTTTTTTCAAAACCTTTATAAACGTAATATAATCAGTAATAAGTGAAAATAAAGAAAAAATTCCAATTTTTTTGGTGGAAATGTTAGAAGCCTTGCATGACATGTCAGATATCTAATCTGTATTAAAATTGTTATTTTTATAGCCTTTTTGATAACATGCAGATTACACCAGCTATTGCGCAAGAGATTGAGAATTCGAACCTTCCGATGGTTACAGCTTTGAATATATGAAAATAAAGTAAAACATTGTGTGCAAATCTTAGAAGCCTTTCGTAACACGTCAGATATCTAATCTGTATTAAAATTAGCTCCAAACATCTCCTGTCTCGAAATCTGCCAGTTAGCAGACAGCCTATTGCGCCAATTAAGAAGAAGTAACAAATTAGCTCTATGCATAGTGCTGTTAGTAGATATCACAGGGCTTATTTCGTTTCGTTCAACGTGAAGTCAACCGACCTTGTCACTCATACAATAAATTTACAATGTGCATGATCTTTCGACAATCTTGTTTGCGCGTTAAAATACTTGTAACTCCAAACCAATTGTCCTCATTGCTTCCCGCGAAATGAGCTATAGAATACTTCATGTAACTGAGCTACGTAGGATAACTGTAGGATGCGTGCGCAACAATAAATTCATTACTTGAACGACAAAAATTAGTTTGTTTTACGTTTAAGATAATGAAAATCACCCTACTGATAAGATCTACCAATAGTTTTTAATGCAGCACTAATGCGGTTTTTAAGACTTGGATTGTTTTTGGCTGTGGGGGTGCCATCCGCCTCTAAACCAGGACCAAAAGACTATGTCTCATTAGTGCATACAAAATTTCTCCATCATTCAACAGCTACCCCACATAGGCGCCAATACAATCAAGGATATGAGAGGTAGAAACAATGGCTGAGCAGTGGCAATAGGTATAAGACTTCAAATTTCTGTTGAAGGTTAAAGTCCGTATGTAGCCAGTTCTTAGCCTATTTAAATTAGTCTCAACAAATCGTCGGCAAGTGCACCGCAAGGACAATCCAGGGTGCTGGTGGCATACCAGTCATGCTTGGGTGGATTTTTCCAAGCGGTATTTACTTTGGCTACAAATAGAGAATATACCTCAGAAGCTCCGTAGATCGGAAAGAGGAGCCGGATAGACAGAATACATCTAGATCCGAAGGATAGATTTTTAATAGATTTTCTGCTCTACCCCTCCCCAGCAAGCAGATCAGCAACCTGCTTCCATATCTAACCACATGAGAAGGAATCCACTGCAGGAGGGAATCCACTGCAGGAGGATCTTTACTAATAGATTTTGCCTCTACCCTCTCCAGCAAGGAGATCAGCAACTCCGTTTCCATATCTAAACCACATGAGAAGGAATCCACTGCAGGAGGGAATCCACTGAGGATAGATCTTTACTAATAGATTTGCCTCTACCCCTCCCCAGCAAGGAGATCAGCACCTCCGTTTCCATATCTAACCACATGAGAAGGAATCCACTGCAGGAGGGAATCCACTGAGGATAGATCTTTTTTACAATAGATTTGCCTCTACCCTCCAGCAAGGAGATCAGCAAGTTTCCATATCTAACCACATGAGAAGGAATCCACTGGAGGATAGATCTTTCTAATAGAACCCTCTCCAGCAAACATATCAGCAACTCCGTTTCCATATCTAACCACATGGGAAGAATCCACTGCAGGAGGGAATCCACTGCAGGAGGGAATCCACTGAGGATAGATCTTTACTAATAGATTTGCCTCTACCCTGCCCAGCAAGCAGATCAGCAACTCCGTTTTCCATATCTAACCACATGGGAAGGAATCCACTGCAGAAGAAAATCCACAGGAGGATAGATCTTTACTAATATATTTGCCTCTCTACCCTCTCCAGCAAGGAGATCAGCCACCTGTTTCCATATCTAACCACATGAGAAGTAATCCACTGCAGGAGGGAATCCACTGAGGATAGATCTTTACTAATAAATTTGCCTCTCTACCCTCCCCAGCAAGCAGATCAGCAACCTCGTTTTCCATATATAACCAGATGGGAAGGAATCCCCTGCAGGAGGGAATCCACTGAGGATAGCTCTTTACTAATAGATTTGCCTCTACCCTTCCTATCAAACAGATCAGTAAGTTTTCCATATCTAACCACATGGAAGGAATCCACTGTAGGAGGAAATCCACTGGAGGATAAATCTTTACTAATAGATTTTGCCTGTCTACCCTCCCATGAAGCAGATCAGCTATTTCGTTTCCATACATACCCGCATGGAAGGGAATCCATTGCGGGAGGGACTCCACTGAGGATAGATCTTTATTAATATATTTGCCTCTCTACCCCTCCCCAGCAAGCAGATCAGCATCTCCGTTTTCCATATCTAACAACATGGGAAGGAATCCACTGCAGGAGGGAAACCACTGAGGATAGATCTCACTAATAGATTTGCCTGTCTACCTCCCCAGGAAACAGATCAGCTATTTTGTTTCCATACATACCCAAATGGGAGGGAATCCATTGTGGAGGGAATCCACTGGAGGATAGATCTTTATTAATATATTTTCCTCTCTACCCTCCCCAGCAAGCAGATCAGCTATTTCGTTTCCATACATACCCACTTTGGGGGAATCCATTGCGGGAGGGAATCCACTGGAGAATAGATCTTTACTAATAGATTTGCCCTCTACACACCCCAGCAAACAGATCAGCAACTCCATTTTCCATATCTAACCACATGGGAAGGAATCCACTGCAGGAGGGAATCCACTGGAGGATAGATCTTTACTAATAGATTTGCCCCCTTACGTCCCCAGCAGGCTGATCAGCTACCCGTTTTCCATATCTAACCACATGGGAAGGAATCCACTGCATGAGGGAATCCATTGGAGGAGGGAATCCACTGAGGATAGATCTTTACTAATGTATTTGCCTATCTACCTCCCCAGCAAGCAGATCAGCTATTTCGTTTCCATACATACCCCACATGGAGGGAATCCACTGGAGGATAGATCTTTACTAATATATTTGCCTCTCTACCCTCCCCAGCAAGCTGATCAGCAACTTTGTTTCCATACATAAGAACATGGGAGGGAATCCACCGCAAACACACAGGGCCGCTCTAGGCCAAAGTAGCCAAATTGGCAATGATATCATGCTCTGAGTTATCCCAGATCTAGCTCTATCCAATTTCTCAGGAATTGATAGTGATTTTGCTGACATTTAAAGTCCATGCATAAGTTACACTAGTTTCCAAATCAAGGTTTAAGGCCTCTTATAGCAATGAGTGGTCCAAAGCGAACTGTGTTCCGAATTTCTAAAATGATATCTGAAAGCCGATATTTAATGTAACCCTATAAAAGGTAACTTGGTGTTCAAGTGAATAAGGCAAATCATCGCTATCCTCATGTCCAATCCAATGTTGTGTAAGACTTATTTAAGTGAAAAACGCAACAGTGCTGCATTAAGAATAGTTGGCAGATGTAAAATTGCAAAAAATGCATGAAACGATCTTGCTGAAATATTAAACATGCGCCATATTATGAAAGCTTCCCATATCAAATATTCATAACTGAAGAGAAAATTTTGGAATGTTTAAAACAGTTAATGTAATGTTGGTTAAGATCGTAAGTAACTTTTTGGTCACAAAATTTTTGTTTTAAATTCTGAAAACAAATATACGTTTAATATAGCAGAAATTAAATAAAATAACTTATAGTTCCATGTATTTTTTATTAGCAGCAGTTCTATATACGATGTTTCCCTAAAAGCTGTTCGTAGGGCTATTTTTCAAAACAATCGATTCTTTTTCTACAACATTAAATATAGAAATCTAGAGATTATTCAATGAAATCTCTTAAAATTAAACTCTTCCCATAAAAATAAACTTTCTTCATTTCCCATAAAATTAGATTTACAGATTAACGCAAGTCAAATTATTATTAAATGAGGTTTCAAAGTAAAGCATCTTATGGTTTGTCATTAATTGTAGGATATTTTGTGCAAAAAGAATTATTTATAAAACAAAAAAATATACATACTTAGAGCATCTTCTATAAAATCTGTAAAAAATCATTAGATGTCAAAAAAATTTTTCTCCAACTTTTTGTAATCAATAAATATATTTTTAAGCTGTTTACTTTAGAATTAAAACTATAAAATTACACAAGGTTAATATTGATAGTGTATTAATTTCGTTTGGTATTATCGAAAGATATTATCTACTGATTGCTACTGGTTGTATTATCGAAGTATATTATCTACTGATTGCTAATGATTGTATTATTAAAGGATATCATCGGTATTATTGGATATTATTACTATTGTTTGTTATTATTGTTTTATAGAAGGATAATATCTACTGATTGCTACTGTTTATATTATCGAAGGATATTGTTTACTGATTGCTACTGGTAGTATTATCGAAGGATATTATCTACTGGTTGATACTATGAAGGATATTATCTACTGGTTGATACAATGAAGAATATTATCTACTGATTTATACAATGAAGGATATTATCTATTGAGTTGCTACTGAAGTTGTATTATTATTGAATATTATATACTGGTTGCATCATTGAAAGATATTATCTACTGGTTGTATTATTAAAGATATTATCTACTGGTTGATAATATTGTATTATTAAAGGATATTATCTACTGGTTGATACTGGTTGTATTGCTGAAGGATATTTCTACTGGCTGTATTATCGAAGGATATTATCTACTGGTTGTATTACTGAAGGATATGTATCTACTGGTTGATACGTTGTATCTACTGAAAGATATTATCTACTGGTTGCAAAGATATTATCTACTGATTGCTACTAGTATTATTGAAGGATATTATCTACTGGTTGATACTGGTTGGGTTATCGAAGGATATTATCTGCCGGTTGCTATTGGTTGTAGTATCGAAGGATATTATCTACTGGCTGCTACAGGTTATATTATTAAATGGTATTATATACTGGCTGCTACTGGTTATGTTATTAAAGGATATTATCTACTGGTTGCTATTGGTTGTATTATCGAAGGAAATTATCTACTGGTTGTATTATCGAAGCATATTATTTACTAGTTGCTACTGGTTATATTATCTAATTGCCTCCTGAACATTTGTTAATTTATTTCGTGAATTTTGGAGAGAAAAAATATTTTTCATAAAAGGCTCGGAAGTCAGATTTTTTAAGTTGGTTAATGACTCTCGATCGTTAAAAAATGTTCGACACCCAATTCCTTGCTCTCTTTTTAGAAGAGTCTTTATTTATATTTACTTTACACTCAAATTAACGCAAATAACATATTCTAGAGCAATAAAATTTTTAAAAAAGAGGAAAATATAATTAATTTTTTTTCTGATTAATAATGTTAATTTAATAATGTCCCCAAATAATTTTGATTAAATATTAATATCAATATCTAATTTATTATCTAATGTATTATTTAATTTTAATATTAATATCTAATTTAATAATGTCTCAAAATAATTTTGATTAAATATTAATATCAATACCTAATTTATTATCTAATGTATTATTTAATTTTAATATTGATATCTAATTTAATAATGTCCCAAAATAATTTCAAATAGTATAATAGTAGAGTATATTAGTAGAGTATAATAGTATAATAGTAGAGTATATTTCTATTAATTCTTGTCAACTAAGTACTTTTATATTTTTGATTTATTATGATTAAAAAAAGAAGCAAATATGGATAAAGATTCAATATAAATATTAAAATATTTTTTACAATCTATAATATAACATTCATTTAAAAAAAAAAAAGAAATCTTTCATTTTTGTTTCTCAATAAAAGGACTTTAAAAATGACACTTACTTCCTAACTCAGGGGACGATTCTTCTACATAATGAATAAAGAAGGATTTAGTTTTAATAAATTATAATATCTAAAAATAATATCAATAATAAATCTATTAAATATATCTATAATATCAAAATATCTAAATATAACATAAATTCATGCATATAAACAAAAGGGAATGGTCAAAATAAATAAATTTAGTAGCAATTTTAGATATAAAAAAACACCTGAAATATGCTCGGCAAATTTCAACTTATCACGTATGAACATTCGAGAACGGAGGAATATACCAATGTTTAATAATGCAAAAGATACATGAAACAATTAGTTGGAATATTACAAGAATGGCCAAATTCAATAGCCACATGAATATAGCAATGCTGAATAGATCAAGCACTTCATGAAGAAAGAATTGTTCAAGAATCTCTAAAAAAGAATATACAAAAGTAAGAAAAATGTTGTCGCAAATTAAGAATGAAGTATTCCAAATTCTACAAGAAACGTTTAATAGCCAAAAGAATATATCAAAGTTTGAGAATTCTGGAAATAAATGAAGAATGAAGTATTCCAAATACAATAAGAAGCACTATACAGCTCAATAGGCACCCGAAAATGTCAAAAGTGATAAATATGAATGAAGGAATTGATCAACGCATTACGAGTACTTATAGTCGTTGGAAATACAATTGTATAAAATCTCAATCCGAACCATGAATTTCAATGGAACTGGATTCTAGAAAACTTTCATTAGAACTGTAATTTTCAATACAGAAAAAAATTAAAAAGTATTTCAATACAATCTTCCACGGAATAAAAATAAATTATTATTCTTAAATTAAAAAGTTTCCCAGATTGAATGTTCTAAATTTGTAGGTCGCAGGGCATATACATTAGAATATCTGTTGATCAAAATTGTGAAAATAATTTAAATTTACTAGTTAAGGGTTAGTTACATAAGTTAAAATATATATGAAAGACGAAACTTGATAAAAAGGAAATATGAATTCTGAATGTAATATGAATTCCTTAAAAAAAATGTAATAAGAAATCAGCGAAGAAATGTAACATGAATCCCTAAGTAATAAAAATAGAAATAAAAATAAGCACAATTTTATCAAGTTATAACTTAATTTTTAGATAAATGATTTATGCATAAACAGATAAATGATTAAGTAATTTTATGTTAAAAAAATTAAAAACATTCCTGGTCGCGTGAGATAATTTATGATTTTTTTTTTAAAATTAAGCAGAATTCTAGAAGTGATTACTATTAAATATTCAAAATGATTAGAATTAATAACACATGTTTAAAATATTTTAATTAATATACATTAGACAAAGGAAGAATCATATTAAAAAGAAAGAATTATTAATTAATACATAATCAAAAGACTATAATGTGAAAAAAATTTCATGACATTAATAAATATATTTCAAAAAAATTAATTGCAGTTGTTTTTATTCAATTTTTTTGTAAGTAATAAATCAAAAATATTTCTTTACTTACTAATCATGTCTATGTATAATGCTGTAAAATAAACGGGAATTATAAATGAAATATGATTAAATTTTTATGTACGAAAAAGCATTTATATCAAATATTCACACAAGTATTATACTTACATGCCACACCCAAAATCGCTTCTAAAATAAAAGAAAAATATATACATTAATAACAAATTATAATTTCCATGAATTATTTCAGAAATATCTCAGATAAAATTATACCAATACAGTTAAAAAAGTATACTATGAGTTATTAAAAAATTTATAAATATCATGAAAAGTGATCATTTGATAAAACAATAATTAAAAATTTTAAACAATAATTCTAAATTTGTATTCTAACAATGCTTCCTGCTACACACTGACAGGAGCGCCCTCTGTAGCATTCAGGATAAGTGGTCAATAGCCCTCAAGACTCTTACCTGAGAGGAAATACAGCGTAACCACGCGCTTTTGTTGAGAAACATTCAGTTTAGTCTTTCACCCCGAGAGAAAATATATTTAGCGCACCCTTGAGTATTAATATGGCCTACAGACTCCCACCCGGAGAGGAAATATATTTTGAGCATCCAGAACGTAACTAAGTAAACTTTATTTTATTTCGATTTATTCGTAGAATCCCTCCAGGAATCTATAATTATATATCTTTAAATGTGTTAAATATTGTCTGTAGTTAATTATATATGCGTGTGAAAATAAATGTGTGAATTCTCAAACCTGTGTCTCAAGACTCAACCCAACCATACCCAGTAACAATCCCGCTGCACAACCCACAACACTACATTCATTTATTTTCACATTTACGAATTAGCAATTTTTTAATAGAATATATATTATATAGTTAGTATGTTTTTATCTGCTGAGGGCCTGAATGGCCGAGTGGCTAGCGCTCAGGCGCTCGGTACCACAGGTTTCGGGTTCGAGTCCCGGCGGTGCCATGGATGTTTGTAGGGGTTCGGAATCCACTTTAAACTGTAGGTCCCGGTCTAATATGATCATAGATCGTTGCGGGGGCATTGTTACTCAGCGTCCGTGGCTTATCTTCAAGTTACACGCGCCCCCTGGGTAATGCATAAACATCTGTGCAGCGCTTACCTTAAGGCGTCCAAGACCAAGCTGTTTAAGTGTTTGCCAGCTGCATTAGAAAGAACAAAAAAAAAAATGTTTTTATCTGCGCGTAGCTGAGTATGGGGTTTTCGGCTAATCTAGAACTACATGTCTAAATGTGTTAAACGTTGTATGTGTGTAATGTTTGTGCGTGTGTAAATAAAGCTGTGAATTCTCAAATATGAGCTTATACTATCTAAATCCAACCACACCCAGTTACAATCTACACTCATGTCCATCAATTAAGGATAATGAAGTTCAGGCAAAGAAAGAGACAGAAGCAAAACAAATTTGACTTTTTGTAAAGTCTATTTATTAAACAAAAGGTAAAGAGCAAAAAGATGCTATATATTTGACATAACTAATAAAAATTGCGATTTTCACTCCCTGGAGCAAATTTCAAAAAAAGAACCTATTTACAAAAAACAGTATTACATGGTTAATATGATGGTTAAATGGAGTGTCTCCCGGACGATGCAATACAGGCATTACAACGCCTAGGCATGCTGAGTATCAAATTATCAATCTGATCTTGGGGAATATTACACCACTCATCAAGCAATGCCCTCCGAAGTTCCGGTCGACAGGTGGGAGGGGTTGACGGGCTGCAATTCGTCGGCGAAGCATATCCCACGCATGCTCTATTGATTCAAGTCCGGTGAGTATGCTGGCCAATCCATACGGGTGATGTCCTCCAATCGAAGGCATTCGACTACAATGTTTGCACGGTGAGAACGGGCGTTGTCATCCATAAACAGAAATTCTGCATCCATGGCGTCTCGAAACAAACGTACATGTTGTTCCAGAATGACATCCCGATAGATGTGGCCTGTCATCGTTACACTCTGAACATGCAGATCAGTTCTGGAACCAAGAATAATTCCTCCCCAAACGAGCCATCCTGCACCACCGTAATGGTGTCGTTCAATGGTGTTCTCTTGGTGGCAAGGGTACCTGGCGCTCTCCATATGAAAGTCCGGCGAGAATCAGACTGAAAACTAAACCTGGACTCGTCGGAAAACATCACATAAGACCACTGTTGCGGTGTCCACAATGCATGCTCTCTACTCCAGGTTAATAGCAGGCGACAGTGGGTTGCGGCAAGTGGAACACATCTGACAGGCCTACGAGCATATAGACCAATGTGCCCTAAGCGTCTGCACACGCTCTGCCTTGAAACTGTCTTACCGGTAGCTGAAGAGAGCTGACGAGACAGGTCTGATGCTGTGCTCCGTCTGTTTCTTTTGGCAGTAACTGCTAAATACCGGTCCTCATTAGGCGTTGTAACTCGGGGGCGATCTGTCCTGTAACATCTACTCACATTACCATCATCTTGGAATCGTTGCCAAAGCCTGGAGATGACACTCTGGACGATTCCAAGTTCCTCGGATACTTCCAGATGGGTACGTCCACATTCCAGTCGTCCGATAATTCTACCACGTAAAAAATCATCCAACTGCTTCCTTTGTGCCATAACTATGCGGTTATTGCCCTGAAAGGCTTTTAAAGCGCTTGTGAACAATTTTACTTCTTTCCCACCATTCTTACATACCCCTCTCTTACACTCTTGTCATTGTGACGTACTATCTGCGCCATCTGGTGGTTTCCTGTAATTTGCATATTCTTCTTCAAGATGTGTGTGATAATTCTACAAGTGAAATTTTTATTTTAGAGTTCAGTTTCTGTGGGATTCTGAATTATCCTTAATTTATGGACATGAGTGTAGTTGCCCAACCTGCGCACTACAGTATGAATTTTATAACGATTAACGTATAATTTAAGACGATAAAATAGCTTTGGAGAGGCTTAATGGATAGCGCTTGGGGTTTCGGATTTAAAAAGCTCACTTCCATACCCAACAAATAAAGTCAAAACGAAATTTCCTGTATCTATCTAACCGCACTATAGATCGGTAAACAGGAAAGTCCTTCTAGATGTGCTCGAAGAGGGTGCGAACCTCCAGTCAAATTGTTGTGGCACAATGGAGACACAGCGAAGTTCACCTCATCCATTTTCCACTGTAATGTTGTAATTGTAACTGGTAATATGTAATGGCGAATAATAATGGTATGGGCCTGAATGGCCGAGTGGCTAGCGCTCTGGCGCTCGGTACCACAGGTTTCAGTTCGAGTCCCGGCGGTGCCATGGATGTTTGTAGTGGTTCGGAATCCACTTTAAAAGTAGGTCCCGGTTCTAATAGGATCGTAGAGCGTTGCGGGCACATTGTTACTCCACGTCCGTGGCTTATCTTCAAGTTACACGCGCTCCCTGGGTAATGCAAAGTGAGTAACGTCTGTGCAGCGCTTGCCTTAAGGCATCCAAGACAAGTGTCTAAGTGTTTGCCAGCTGCATTAGAATAATAATAATAATAATGGTATGCAGTTACTGGTAATGGTATCGATGACTTTTGAAAGCAAATACAAGTTAACATAAATTTGACCTATGATGCAATATGGGCATGATGGCCGAGTAACTAACGTTCTAGGGCTCTGTGCCACAGGGTTCGATTAGGTTTGGTTTGGTTTGTCGCTCTATGGTCATTTTTTGCACACTTTAGGCTAATTAGATCGCGGCCTACACTTTAACGGGGATTCGAACCCCTCACAAACATCCATGCCTCCATCAGGACACGAATCTGAAGCCTATGGTATCAAAGACCAGAGCGTTAGGCAATTGACAATCAAGCCACATTCAGGATTCGATCCCGGTGGTGCCATGGATGCTTCTAGTGGTTCGGAATACACTTTAAACTGTAGGCCCCGGTATAATATGATTGGGGCCTGAATAGCTGAGAAACTAGCGCTCTGGTGTTCGGTGCCACAGGTGTCGGGTTCGAGTCTCGGTGGATACAAGGATGTTTGTAGTGGTTCGGAAACCACTTTAGGCCGTAAGACACAATCTCATATACTGTAGAGCTTCACAGAGCCCAGTAAGACTTCTCACTCATAACATTCCCAAACCGTGTAGGAGTCAACTCAGCTGTGGTGTAGTAGTAGTAGTGGCATAATATGACTGTAGAACTGACAATGACTGAAAGAAATGAACTAATATGACTGTAGAACTGAAAGAAATCTCCTGTTTCGGAATCTGCCAGTAAGAAGACGGTCATGAATCAACATGGACTATAGTTCCAGGGTGTTATTTAACTAATATGCAATATACAATATCAGTTTCTAAACTAGGGGAGTTTTGTTTTAAACATGATAAAGGTGACCAAAGTAATAATTTCTTATTCTGTTCAAAAATGATCATGATAAATTTAAACCCCTAGGTAAAGCTGAAACTGCTATATTCTGTGTGGAGTATATAGTAACCGTATAAGGGTAAATAAATTCAGGTCAGACATTTGATAACATCTATAACAATGTCTTTCTAATTTAAACTTCTTTAAATGTAAATCCCATTTGCTTTAATAAAAGTTATCGTATATGTTAACTAATAAGATACGTAAAAAACTATAATTTTAATAATGAAAACTTACATTTGGATCCTATTAATTACACACCTTTTCACCATCATCGGCGCAACAGCCCATTGTGGGCCAAGGCCATCAACCTACTGGTAGATTTCGAGACGAGAGTTGTTTTTTCTTTTTACGGGCTAGGTTTGTCAGCTCTACGCCCAACGTTCAACAGTCATATGAGACATTGGGACCTACGGTCTCATATGACTACATGAATGTACTACATGGATATATAATACATGGAACTACATGGATGTACTACATGGATATAGTACATACTGCATGGATGTACTATATGGATATAGTACATGCTACATGAATGTACTATACCATATGATACTACATGGATGTTTGTAGTGGATTCGGGACCACTACAAACATCCATGGCAGCGACTCGAACCTGAAACCTATGGTACCGAGCGCTAGCCACTCGACATTTAGGCCCCTACATACCTTTTATTGTGAAGAATTAGGGGGAGGGGATTGTTGGGGGATAGAAAAGGTTTAGTGTAGATTAACTGCAACAGACATTTGGTTCCCTTGTTTTATGTCTATATATATTAGTTTAATTGCTGCATAAGCAGGGCCGGATTTTCCTATAGGCTAACTAGGCCTCAGCCTAGGGCCTCAAAATCAAGAGCGACCTACATTCAAATTGTCAGCAAAATTAGAATAACGCTATTCTAAAAACAGTAAACACTAAAACACTGAATCGAAAATAAGGAGAAATTCTACACATATGTTAATAAACAAACATAAAAATGTATTGGTTAAGATCACCGCGTTCGGCTCATTGGGTCTGTCCGTTTGTATATACTATAGATTGCACCAAAGTATAGTTCATACATTCACTGATTGCTATGACAAATATTGGCGTGCCTTATGCTACTAAGCTTTAATTTGATAGAAAATATGATAATTTTTATTGAGTATTTTATTTTTCGTAGTCAAAGATTTTTATTATTTTAATTTTGTTTCTTTGTAAATGTTGGGTGTTATGTTTGATTAGTTATTGCTACAAGTACTATATAGGGTGCTGAGAATAAATGTCCAAATAAGTGTTTACGTTTTTTTTTTATTTATTATCCGTGCCACATTTTTTATAAAGACTAGTACCAATCACAACACGTTTCATTTAACATATTGATATATATCACAGAAATGATGTATTTTATTATTATCTCTCATGTAATTTACAAACTTAAAAATGGGAGGTGAAGGGGCCTCATAAGTGGATAGCCTAGGGCCTCTTTTCATCTAAATCCAGCCCTGTGCATAAGGTTACAAAAAGAGAGTTTCGTAAATTATCAATTAAAAATTTTATTTTGAAAATATAAAATGATGAATTTCTTACCAACTGGCATCAGGATTGTAGCTAAAAATATTTTAAAAAATATCAAATAATTATTTGTTAGAAATAAAATTAATAAAGAATTTTACCCCTTTCAATTCGATTCTATGCATTTTTTTGTGATTAATTATAACTTTTTTAATTGAGTTTCTTCCATTTTATAAAACATATAATATTTTGTTGTTTTTAATATAATTTCATAATCAAAACTATTAGCAGTTCTAAATGTAGTACATTCTTTGGCAGAATTATGAATATCTATTTATTTACATTATAAAATATTTATTATTATTTTATATTATTATACATTATTTTACATAATAAATATTTGTTGTTATTTTACGTTATTATACATTTTAAATATTTATTATTATTTTACATTATTATGCATTATAAATAGTTATAATTATTTTACATTATTATGCATTATAAATACAGTATTTAAAATGTATTTTTATTACATTTTTTTTTTTTTTTGACTTTTTATATACATTTTCAAAAAAATGAAAAAAATAAAAAGTAACAACATAGAAATATTTTAAAATGTTTATAGTGACTGCTTATTACTGAAAACTTTTTTTAATGTACGTAAAAATGTTTAACCTAAAAATTTCAAAATAAAGACAATGTCAAAAATCTTTTGTGGATCCATAAAAAGAAGTTTATTCTTTTTTAAATTTCCTTCTATTAGTTCCCACTCTCCTATATATATATCTTGTTCAAATTTTCAATCGTTCATAAAATACTTTTATTCATCCACTCACGTTCAAATACATTTTTTTTTGAACTTGAAGTGGATGACACTTGATGTTAATACAGTTTTTTTAAATATTAATTCATTAATTAAATTTAATTAATTAAGTTTAGTTTTTAGATTTAAGTTGCATGTATCTACCAATAGATGGCGCCAGATGTAACAGCAAAATTTCAACTTTTCTAACTTAAAAATGAATGAAAATTATTTATAAAGGACTTTCTGCAATATAGTGAAAAAAATAGGAAATGACTTTTTAAAAAAAAAAAATTATATTACTTGTTTATCTTATTTTTTTAAAAATATATATAAAGATGACATAACATATTTTTTGATATTTAGTATTGTATTAGTATAGTCAAAAGATTATTTAAAATATATTTTTGTAATGTCTAATAATTGTAAATAAACAATACAGAATAATGGTTTATTTACAAATAACAATTATTTTTTAATAATTATCACCATTGAATAATGGTTAATAATTCTAATGTGAAAAAAATGTCATTGATGTGGTTAATAATAAAATCAAACAAAAAATTACTGTTTATATCTCTTATGGCTTATATTTCTGTTTATTTATGTTAGTGTATATGTTTTTGTTGAAATAATCTTCTGAAAGTGGATGTAAAAAGTTCGTAATAATTTTTAAAAACTTCAAAAGACTGGTGATATACAAAAACACATAAAACTTTTCAGGATTTAAATTTAATTTTCAATTCAGGCTAATGCATATTTTTGAAAACTGGAAAAATTAGGGAAATAATAAACATATACTTACAAACAAGAAGCGCTGAAAAACAAATATAAATTTACATCATTTCATTATTTATTTAAGTTTCCATTATATATTCTTATAGTACAATACCAGAATTACATTAAAATTATTTGCAAATAAAGATGATTTAATGAAATTCTTTTTTAGTTATTTATTTGTAGAATGCTATATAATATCAGCGATCCGCTAGTATTTTTAAGATTTAGATTAACCCATAAAATATGAGCAATAGTAATTACCATGATCTAATCCTAGAGTTATACAGAGTACCATGGTTCATTCTTGAGTTACGGAGGATAAATTCTGGATGTGCGAGCAGCTATAAACTCATTATTTAAGTGTGTAACGGTGGTTTGCTTCATGTTGAAGGTAACGAAGCAAGCCTTCTGATAAGATCTTTAAAATTAAATTTGATAGAGAGATTTTTCAAACTAAGCTGCAATGAATTTTAACTCTTCAAGTTAAATCTGCTGGTTTAAAATGTGGGCTAAATAACTGTGTGGTGAGAAATAAAAATATAAAATTAAATTTTACTGTTATTGTAATGCTATTTTTGCTTCACGTTGAAATTAACGAATAACGTATAGTTTGCGCTTTGTACCTGTCTTATTTAATCATAATCATGTATAAAAAATATTATAATTTATATATTACAAGGAAATTTCCCCAATTTGCAGTATTTTTTTCCTTTATACTTTAAAAAAATTGCTTTTTCAAATTATTTGGAATAATCGTTAGTAAAAGGAATTCATATATCATTTCATTCTCTTAACAACTTTTTACTGGCAATTCCCATTGATTATTCTGATGATTCTAATTTTTCAAGGAATAACAGAACTAATAAATTATTAAAAAATGCAACAAAAAAAAGTATATTTTAAATTTTAATGATTAATATTTTTTTTAAGAATGTTGTTGCATTAGGTAAATAAATTTTTTAAATACCATTTTATTCCTTTAGCTAATCTGAAATAATTTTATAGTATCCATTTAAATAAAATAAATGAAAAATAACATTACTTACAAATGATTTGTTCTAGAAAAAAAACGAACAATTACAGTTAATATCATATTATAAGAAGTAATTTTTTAATTCAAAATTTTACTTTTCAAAATTAAATGTAGAATTATCGTTAAATACCTTTCAATTTTTGTTTAGGATATTCCACTAATATATTAAAATTAATATATAACAAGTAAAATATCACTCTGAACATTAAAAAAAATTGCATTAATTAATTAATAATCATTTAATGTAATAATCATAATGTAAGCTCACAATTAATGATCATGCAATGTAAGAATCATAATGTAAAAAAAATAATCATGCAATATAATAATCGAAATATAAGCATGTAATGTAATAATCATAATGTAGGCATGTAATTAAAAATTATAGACAGTAATAATCATAATATAAGCATGTAATTAGCAATGATGTAATGTAATAATCATAATATAAGCATGTAATTAATAATGATGTAAAAATCATAATGTAAGCATGTAATTAATAATGATGTAAAAATCTTAATGTAGGCATGTAATTAATAATCATGCAATATAATAATCTAATATAAGCATGTAGTTAATTATGTAATAACCATAATGTAATTAATAATCATGCAACGTAATAGTCATAGTAATAATCATAAGTATGTAATTAATAATCATAATGTAATAAGCATAATGTAAGCATGTAATTAATAATCATGTAATGTAATAATCATAATACAAGCATGTAATTAATAATCACATTAGATACAATTTTGCAATAGCTGTTTACAAATAAACACATTCCAAATATTGTAAATTCAATAATAATAATAATAATAATAAATAATAGAAATAATAATAAAAATTAGAACAACAATTAGCATATTAAAGATATGTTTATTTATTTAAAATATCTTTAAAATGCTAATTGTTGTTCTTATGCTCCTCAATATAACTTTGAAAAATTTCTTATTGATTTTTCTCCTTACATCTATTATTATTAGACAACGCATTGTTAGACGAGTGTATTTTAACAGAACTTAGAAGATCAATTTTTTCTTAAATTATATATCCCTCCACATACTAGCAGTAAAAAGTTACGAAAAAACTTTTATTAATTATTTCAGGTAATATTATTTATTGTCATCCTTAAAAATGAACTAGCACTATTAATTAAACTATTATAAAAAAAGTATAGAAAATTTACAGTATTAGATTTCAATTTGGGGCCTGATGATAGAGTGACTAGAGCTCTGTGCCATAGATTTCGGGTTCGAGTCCCGGCGGTGCCATAGATGTCTGTAGTGGTTCGGAATTCACTTTAAACCATAGATCCCTATCTAATATGACTGTTGGGCGTCATAAAAAAGAAAGCAACATCTCGGAATCTGCCAGTAGTCAGAAGGCCTTGGCCCAACATGGGACTGTTGCGCCATTGAAGAAGAATTACGTTTACTAAATTTAAATTAGTAAATGGCTTGGTATTTATATTTAAATTTGAAGTGATTGCCAACTGTGCAGAAAAGATCATCGTTGATTTCACTTTTTCAAAATATCGTCATAATATCTATTATGCTTATAACAGTTAATTTAACTAATCTTAATTCATTTAAGCAATTCATTTAAAATGGCCAATCAAATGGAAAGTTTTGTTTTGCTTTGTTTTTCAAATTGCAGTTTAAAGTGACTACTCAACTCGCTACACAGTGCACACAACCATCATCATCATCATCATCATCAATAGAATGACAGCCCAGGGTGGGCAAAGACTTTCCTTTGAAAAGATTTCTATGCATTTCTCTGGGTGACAATGTTCTTACAGTTATTAACCTCCAGTACAGCAAAACCTTTTCAACTGCGTCTATCCATCGCAACTTGAGTCGTCCTCTTCCCTTTGTCCCTGTGGCTTTGCCAAAAATGAGCCTTTTTACAGGTGTTTAAATCATTCATTCTAAATACATGAACAGCCCAGTTTATTTTATTGAGGAAATATTTCGATATGTCTGGTTCGAATCATCATTGCAGTTATTACTTTTAGAAATTTGGAGAATCTTTGGCGAATATAGCAACATGCGTAAGCATCTTACATTGATCATTATGTAGTCGGATGAAAATTTCCAGATTTTCTGCCAAAAAAAAAAAAAAAAACGTTGGAGAGAAAATTTGTAAATGTAGATGGCGCCCTACTAGTGACGTCAGATTAAGTTTTTGTTTTGCATTGTCAGTCGGATTCTAGCTGGCTCAAGCTCGTATGTACATGGCACTATCAAAATGTAAATAAAACTTTCTTTTTATATCTACCGGAGGGTCCATCTCTTGTTTGGTTCATATTTTCCTGTTAATCATAACGCTATTTCACGTCACACGCAGATGAGGGAAGTAACGTTTGAAAGGTAATGGAAGATAATGGCATCCCTTGATCGTCCATTATGGGGCTTTCCGCTGTATACATATGTGGAATACATATTTCATGGCATACCTACGTAGGACATATTTCAAGCTATACAAATGTTTAGAATTTATTTCACGCTATACATATGTGGAGACAAATTTGGTGGTATACATATGTGGAGAACCTATTTCACGCTATAGATATGTGGAGTCAAATTACATGGTATATATATATGTGGTGAGCATATTTCACGCTATACATACTACGCTATACTTATGTTGTAGGGATACATACATAATACTCACTGATAAAATACCCTATATGTCTATTGATGTAAAAAAAATTAAAAACTAAAATTTTTTTAGATTGATAATAAATCTTATACACAAATGAAGTAGATCCACTATTATATAAAATTATGTTTTGTTTCAATAAACAATTTTTAAGAGTAAAAAATAAGTAATAATTCCAATTATAAATAATAATTGTATAAATAATTATTCCAATAATAAATAATAATTTTGTAAATAATAATCCAGTCATAAATAATAATTTTATAAATAATAATTCCAATAATAAATAATATTTTTATAAATAATAATTCCAATAATAAATACTGATTTTATAAATAGTAATTTCAATCATAAATAATTATTCTATAAACAATAATTCCAATCATAAATAATAATTTTATAAATAACAATTTGTATAGATAATTATTCCAATAATAAATAATTTAATAAGTAATAATTCCAATCATAATTAATAATTATATAAATAATAATTCCAATTATAAATAATAATTTTAGTCATAAATAATAATTCCGTTAATAAATAATAATTTATAGATAATTATTCCAATAATAATTTTGTAAATAATAATTCCAGTCATAAATAATAATTGCATAAATAATAATTCCCAATAATAAATAATAATTTTATAAATAATAATTCCAATAATAAATACTGATTTTATAAATATTAATCATAAATAATTATTCTATAAATAATACTTCCAATCATAAATAATTTTATAAATAATAATTGTATAGATAATTATTCCAATAATAAATAATTATTTCAATAATAAATAATTTAATAAGTAATAATTCCAATCATAATTAATAATTATATAAATAATAATTCCAATCATAAATAATAATTTTATAAATAATAATTCCTCAAAATTCTTATAAAACTTTTATTGTATAAACAAAATATAAAACATATCACATACTTAATGTCATCTTGGGACAAGCTGAAATAAAAATTTACGTGAAAATATTATTTATTGTATGACAAAAAACATATTTAGTCATGTATCAATAAATATGTAAAATTAAATTAGATTTTCTTTTAAAATTTGCTTATAGATAATATATTTCAAATCTAAATACCTCAGAAAATTCTCTAGCAATGTGTACTTATAACCAATGAAATAAAAGTCCCAAATTTTTTAAATGCATCTTTAGATAAATTTAAACATTTTTTTTCTCTACGAACGACACTCTCTTTTAAAATAATTCTTTCCATATTATTGTTCTGTCAGCTTTACAATAATGCAGCAGGACTGTTGCATTATTCCGAATTATTGGAATGCTTATTCTGTGAAGGATATTACTGCCATCGTCATATCATTTAGATCAGGGGTTCCAAACTTTCCAGCCTTTGGGCCATACTGATTACTCCAGTAAGTACCAAGGGCCAAAACCGTTTTAATTTTTTTTTTTTTTGCCATTATCTATAATTTCTAGACCAGACGCCGACTACGCGCTCTGAGCAAGCATACGCTTGCTAACTACAAACTATTGTCAGTGAAAATCACAATTACATAAATCTCATTAGTATTTTTACAAGTGGATATCCCGCGGTTTCATTCGCGTTAATTTAGCTTTTCCATTCCTGAGGGATTTTCAGGATAAAAATAGTAAGTTTAATTCAGGATATATACATTCCAAACATCGATATACATACATATGCGATACTCTTTACCCCAACATAACTACCGAGTGTAACCGCGGGATGTTCATTAGTTTATAATGTTAGTAGGATTCATTTCAATTATTTGTTAGTTGTTATGCTTAAGTTAAATTTTCTGCGTATTATGCTTGTCATTCAGCTTTTACCTAGCAAGAAAAATGATGCCGAGTTATTGTCATTCTGAGTTTTTTTTATCAAATTTATTACAGCAACAATAAGCTATTCGCTGTCGCGGGCCGGATTGATGACAGTGGCGGGCCGGAATTGGCCGGCGGGCCGTAGTTTGGAGACCCCTGATTTAGATCATCAGCCAAATTATTCAGATCATATTATTTGACAGCAATGTAATCATGCAACAAGAATTCTTTCTTTAGAATTAATGTTATTTTACATTAAAATAAAATTATTTTTTCAATATAAATTGAATCGTAGATTAGATTTGTGAATACATGTATTCAAACTAAAATTATTTGATTGCATAAATTGGAACTGTCTGGTGGTAAACGAATTGGGTTTTTAAACTAATAAAGTTTGGTTGGAAACCATAAAAAGAACTACACTGGTGTCCAACAGTTAAGCATAAATCGTAAAATACGAAAAACATGAAGTAAATATTCGTAAAATTATTCCAAATTTCTTGCGGATATTAATTGGGTGAAGAAGAAACATTGGGTTTATGCAAAACTTTTCAGTCGACTACGTCCTGCTCGAAACACCTGCGCATGTCGGAACGCAGAGAAACCGATTCAAGCCTCATAGGCAGTTCAGACAAGTTTCGTGCAACTGCTGTGCTAAGGAACGTTGTTAACCATCAGACAAGGTGAATGATGGCACAAAGACGCCAATTCGACATGTTTGCGAAAGGAAGAATCGTTGGAATGCTGGAATCCGGACGATCACAAACCGAAGAGTCTCGAATTTTAATGTGGACCAGTCTGTGATCTCAAGACTGTGGCAGAGGTTTCAAAGAACGGGAGATGTTATCCGACAACCAGTATCCAGGTCGACCAAGAGTCACAACCCCTAGCCAAGACCGATATCTGGTAATAAGTGAGCGAAGTCAGAGGACAGTACTGCCAGAGCACTGGGTTCGGCGCTCACAGTCACTACAGGAATACGAATTTCGAGATAAACTGTTTACAGGAGACTCAATCATGCTGGCCTGTATGCCAGAAGACCAGCAGTTTGCATTCCCTCACGTCTGCGCATAAACGCGCTCGTTTGAACTGGAGTTTGAAACGTCAACATTGAGAGTGGGCTAATGGGTTGTGGGAGAGTGGGCCATTGTGATGTTCAGTGACTCCCGGTTTAGTCTGAGTAAGGTATTCTAGTAAGGTAACGATATGGAGAGAACGTGGAACACACGTTTTGAACCAAGAAACATAACGGAAAGGCATCATTTTCATCAAAGGGGAGTAATGCTATGGGCAGGCATCATGATGGACGGCCGCACAGACCTCCATTTCTTTGACATGGGGTCTGTGACTGGTCAAAGATACAGAGGCGAAGAGTTCTTGAGCCTTATGTTCGCTTGTTTCGAGGTGCTGTCGGTCCTGACTTCATATTCATGGATGATAAAGCGCCATGTCACCGACTCGATTTGACAGCATGTATGGGATATGCTGGCGCTTTCGCACCCACCAAGCTCCGTTACAGAACTGAAGAGAGCTCTCAAGAAGCTTGGAACAGTTTGAGCCCACAACTCATTCATCATCTCATAGCAAGTATGGTAAATCGCTGTGCAGCGCCTGGCTGTCAGAGGTGACCACACGTCTTATTAAACTGCAGCATCAGTATTATATTTAATGTTTTCTTTCATTTTTATTTAAAGTGTGAACCCTTGGTATGCTCAGTTTTTCTGCCATTTCTGATTCCCGCCATTCCCGCCATTCCCAGTTCCCGCCATTCTGATTTACAGTTCCTTCTTTATTCACATAATTATCAATTATGCTTAACTTTTTGGACACCAGTGTAAAATAGGAACTAATTTGAGTGTTATGCCGGCGATAAGCATTATAAATTCGTTAGCCAGAAAATTTTTCAGCAGACAAGATGGAGATCGGGTGTGAACTTTGCTGAAGAGGGCCACCTTGGGAACGTTCATTTTAAATCGTGTTGGAAAAAAAAAATATGTGACAAAAATAATAAGTCCCCTTTTGGTAAACCTTAACTAATGCAGATCTGCTAAATATCTGCCATTATGATGATGTTGATTATCTGAGATATCATGTATAAATTATCTTAACTAGAAAATTCTTCCAGCAGACAAAGATGTAGAGTGCAGAGAAGGGCCAACATTCGTTTCAAATCGTGATAGTAAAATATGTGGCAAAAGAATAAAAGTCTTGCCACATATTTTTCAACAAAACACAAAACAAACATTGGCCTCTTCAGATCTGCTCCATTTTGTCTGTCCCCATTGGTAAACCTTAACTAATGCAGATCTGCTAAATATATGACATTAGGATGATGTTGATTATCTGCATTATAAATTCTTCCAGCAGACAAAATGGAGGCAGAGGGTCAACGTTCGTTTTAAATAGTGATGGCAAAATATGTGACAAGAATAAAAGTCCCCCTTGGTAAACCTTAACTAATGCAGATCTGCTAAAAATATTCCATTATGATGTTGATTATCTCCGATGTGCATTAAAAATTCGTTAACTAGAACATTCTTTCAGCAGACAAGATGGAGAGTAGGGTATGAACCTAGCTGAAGAGGTCAACTTTCGTTTTAAATCGTGATGGTAAAATATGTGGTAAGAGTAATAAGTTTATCTTGGTAACTTCACTAATGTAGATCTGCTGATTATCTGCCATTGTACTAGCATATATGATCATGTAAAAATTTCCAGCACTGGAAAATAGCAACAGTGTATTGAAAACAGCGAAAAGAAGAAATTTATTGTCATTGCAAAACATTTAATATGAAGAAAAAACATCTAGGTGCATGTTTGAAGTAGCATGGTTCAAGAACTGTTCTAGTTTTCGATTTAGATGTTCCATTTCGAAATTCTACCATATCATTGTAGAGACATATGAATTCAGGTCACTATGAGCAGCATTATATAATAAAAAACATATGAAATTGCCTAATATAAAAATGTTTGTAGTTATTTGGTCACTTATATCTAAAGCACTAAATTGAATACATATGAATTATAAACTACTTACAAATAGCATCTTTAATAGCATCTGTAAAAAAAATTTCGTTTGAGGATTTTTTCATTTAAGTACAGTGATCTCTCAAATTTAAGCAAAATCAGAAACATTGTGATTACAAGCCAAGTAACTATGTAAATTTTCTTAAAAAAATTAAGCGGTATACGTAAAAAGTAACATTGAGGAAATAATACATTCGGAAATTTCAAGATAGCCATGTTTTAGGCATATAACAGAAAGTCATTATGTTGAATAGAAGAAGGCCAAAGCCAATCCTGTATAGATTGTTGATCCAATCCTATATAGATGGTTGATTGTGATAACTTCTCCCAATTCATTGTCTATGAATGTGTTCCTATGAACAGAATTACCTTCTAGTACAGCAAAGGAAGACCTAGATCTCTAAATGCTGCAGATGTCTACTATTTTCAGCTAATTGAAAGGAGCCACCGAATTGCTACATAACCTACTTCGCTTACAGAAACCATTGGAAGACTGATAATGTATCCAGAAGGAGGAGAAGGTCTACGAACTTTTACGAAGGAGGTCTGATAAGTCCAGATTTTGTTTACTAAGGGACTCAAGAATATCATTGGTGTTGAGGTGAGTCATGGATAAGCTATTATAGCAATAATATTCCTTATTAGTGGGTCAAGATTATGAGTGCGGACAAGAAATATTCTTTGATTGACCGCACTGGCCTGTTCATCTTCCCAAGAATTACTGTTAATACTACCAATTATATAAACGAAATTCTTGATCTATTTGGTTATCTGTCGCAGGTGCAATTGGTGACTGCTTCATCAAGACAGTAATGTTAGACTACACAGAATTCGGTTGGGTAAGAATTATCCATATGAGGAGATTATTTTATGTATAATTTGGCCAACACATTCTCCGTTCTTGAAAACAATTTAGTGTGTTTGAAATGGTTCTAGAGAGGCGTGTTGCTTGACCAATGCATCTTAATCATAGTCTTTCAACTACATTGCCCCAGTGACAGATTATACTGCATCCATGTGAGAAGATTATTCAACGTATCGGTTGGCCAACGCATTGTTTACCCCTTGCTTACAACGGTTTTGCTTACCCCTTGCAGTTTAATCACAGACTTTCAGCTGCGTTGCCCCAGCGATAGACAATACTGCCAACTGAAAAAATAAAAACCGTCATTTCGTGCTCAGAACATCATTGCCGGGCTATTAGATGTTTTAACATTCCATATAAAATATAGACTATATACAGATCCCATGCAGAACTGAGATACTTGAAGTTTTGCAAAATTTAATTAAATTCCAGTGAATAAAAATTTCCCAATCACAACTTTTCTGATTTCTCTCTCATATTTCAAGCCAGTATATAATAAACAGAATATGACTTCTTTTGTATATTTGAAGATAAACTGGCAAATTTATACATAATTATACACAGTCTAGTCACATTAATGTGACCACCACCTACTTTCGACGTCAACGTGAAATAAACAATCACAAAAGGCAGGTGGCAGCACATTGCAGTGAAGTGTATATAAAAAATTCCACTTAATGCCATATTCCATACTCCACTTAAAGCCAGAATATACTAGAGTGTATATTCTGGCTTTTGACAGGTGGTCACATTAATGTGACTGGGCTGTGTATATGCTACAATATTTTTAAATATAATTAATATAAAAGTATATTTCTGTAAATCAGTATATTGCGTATTTCTTTTAATAATAACAAATATTTTCATTTCTAATTTTAGGATATAATTATAAGCATATTATTTAATATATAATTATAATCATATTATTTAATATATAATTATAATTATAATATTTAATATATAATATATAATGAGTGTCACTTTAATTTGAGTGACTTCGTTTCTTCATCGCTTGGGTACCCCGTTTCTTTTATTGTAAAGCTGCGAGTTTTGAGATTACCTTATTGCTAACGTCACAGTCAGATATAACCAGCATAGCTATTAGATGTGATTACACTATACAGGGTGTCCCAGAAAACTGGATAAACTCTGCACAACCAGATTCGCTGTTTGGTATACATAAAAAATGCCCAAAGAACTGTATCTCTACAACCCATAGATTTCGAGAAAAATGCGAGAGAAAACGTATGACGTCATATCCGGTTTACGAAACAAACCTTTATTCGAAACATGAACATCGTTGCTAAAAAAATAGTAGACATTAAGTACCTCTATCAACATTTTTGCTTGTCATTTACTAACTTTAGTAGGTTTATGCAAAATTATTTTAGTATTTGCATAAGTTTACATAGGAAGATTAGTATTTGCATAAGTTTACATAGGAAGATTAGTATTTGCATAAGTTTACATAGGATGTTTGAAATGTCCAACGCGCATAATGAGGCGAAATGTCGAATACGATATTTTATATCGAATACGCAAGCTGTTGGATTGGGCGTCGGGGTCGTGTTTCATGACCACCACGATCGTTAGTTCTGGCCCTTTTATGTTTCTTCCTATGGTGCCATCTAAAGGAATTGGTTTATCGAGACCCTGTTACTTCAGAAAGTTGCTCATCTCCATAGTGCGTTTACTTTTATGGACATTGCGATGCTAGAACGTGTACAGTCAACCATTTCACGACGCGTGCATGCATGCCTCCACATGCGCGGGGGACATTTTGAACATCTTCCTATTTAAAATTATGCAAATACTGATATTCACATTTCGAATAAAGGTTTTTTCGTACACCGGATATGACGTCATACATTTTCTATCGCATCTTTCTCGAAAACTACGGGTCGTAGAGGTACAGTTCTTTGGGCATTGTTTATGTATTCCAAACAACGAATCTGGTTGTGCAGAGTTTATCCAGTCCTGCCAGGACACCTTGTATATAGAAGTTTACATCCTGTTCATTGTTCTACACGAAGGAGCGGTCAAAAATTTCCTTTCGTATACAATAGAACCTCTGTAAGTCGAACTTCAAAGGGAGTCGCCAAATAATTCGACTTATGGAGGATTTCGACTTACGTGATTTTGTAAGGAAATATTCGACTTGTAGAGGTTTAGATTCTTATTTTGAGTTAGAGAGATGAAATAAATAAATATTCAAGTTACAGAGGTAATAAACATGTTTATTTGGTAGAGTTCAAATGAAATCAATAGCAATAATAAGTACTATAAGAATAAGAATTATAATAAGAATATTTCATAGAATTGGTTATTCTATTTACTGTATACTCATACATTGTTTTCTGTATACTCATACATTTTTCTTCGAGCTATATAGGTAATTATTTTTAAATGATCGAGTTGTAAAGTTTGTAAAATCAAACATTGCTAATGTTCGAGATACAGAGGTCAAATTTTTTTCGAGTTACAGAGGAAAAAATATATACCAAAATGACACATAGGGATTGACTAATTATTTCGACTTATAGAGGGTTGAAATTTCGAGTAAGGGAGGTTTTGGGGCTTGAAGGGAAGGGAACAAAAAAATATTTTCGAGTTTTGGAGGTTTTCGACTTATCGAGGTTCGACTTAAAGAAGTTCTACTTTATTATTGAGTCATAAATTTCTTCCATTTAATAACTTTAAAAATTCCCTCACCCATTCTCTCGCTATTTAAAAATGAAAATAATCCTTAAAAGATTTTAAAAGTCCAGTAAATGTATAATAATAAGTAAAAAATATACTGAATAGTTTCGAAATTCTAAAACCAATACACTATTAGTTTAACAGCGACGAATTAAATTACCTCAAAAATGGTAAACTACTTCACAGTACCGTTTTAATGCCTGTTTAAAACATTTGGAAATGCATCATACACCCGAATTGCGCCAAGGGCATATTATATCGCCAAGGCCGCTTTAGAATAAAGGTATCTTAAATAAGCGATTACCTTTAACACCTTCTAGTAATCCAGCAGAATGCACACCTAAAAAAAAATAGAGAGAGAGAGTAGATTAAAAATTAAGTTTTTAACTTAAATATCAAATTAAGGTTGACTAGAGATTTGCTTCCTGGATAGATAATTGTTTATTAATAGTTTCCCTTTATTAATAGTTTATTAATTATTAAATATTATTTCCGTTATTAAATACTACTGTGCCCCAAAAAGTAAGACCAATTATTATTTTTTTCAAAAACTCTTTATTTATACTTCAAATTTTATTTCATCGCCTTCAAAATAATCCTCTCTGGACACAATGCACTTATGCCAACTTTTTTTCCAATCCTCAATGCATGCTAAAACGTCATCGGCAGGGATGGCCTTCAAAGAGCGCACCGATTCACGTTGAATCTCTTCAATCGACTCGAAACGGTGTCCTCGGAGTGGTCTTTTGAGTTTAAGGAATAGTCAGAAGTCGCACGGTGTGGATACGGGGGTTGTGGAATGATATGGGTTTCATTTTTGGCGAAAAAGTCACAAAAGTCAAAAAGTTTGGCGAAAAATCAATGCAGTGTGAGCTGGCGCATTTGGTGTTTTCGGAACCAATCGAGAACTGACGCGTTTGAGACCCAAAAGGGAATTGACCGTTCCTTTTGAAATTCCAGCATCATCAGCAGGGTCTCTAATTGTAAATCGAAGGTTTGCAAGCACCAAATCTATAATTTTTTGTACCTGAGCTTCGTCGGTTGAGGTTGATGGTCGACCAGAGGGCTCTTCGTCTTCATCGCGTTCTCTGCCTTCTTTGAACTGTTTATACCACTTCTAAACATTTCTTTCCGATATAGGAATGCTCACCGAATGCCTTCTGTTATATTCTGTACTTTTCCGCAAACAAAATTTAATGAAAGAATTAATTCAGACATTTCAAAAATCACTGGAATCAATTTTAGCTTCTCACAAAGCCAAGCGTAACTCAAACACTAATGAATATTTTGACGTCAAATTTCACACAAATGTTAAGGACAGTGCCACCAACTAAAAAAAAAAAAAAAAATTGAAATTCCATAAGCTCCGGGAAATTTAAATTGAAAATTAGTCTTACTTTTTGGACACGGTAGTATCCGAAAATCGTTTTTTTTTTTTTTTAAATTATGAAGAATAATAGTATCAATTTTTCAATATCAGTAATTTTTTCAATGGATCAAAGATTATCACAAGCTATAATTTAATGAAGGTAGAAAAAATTTGATGGATATTTTTTTTTTTTTACCCTGGGTGCAGTGGTTATGTAAGTTTCACAATTTATATCTGAATAATTATCAAGGAAACAAAGACCAAACTAATTTAATACTCACACTTATCTGAATTTTTTGTAAATTCAGCAAAGTTAAAATGCTTAAAGAAGTTTATCATTCATGTTATTCTTCTAAATAACAAAAAGGACATGAATTATCAATTCTTGTATTTTATCTGTGCACTTCTAGATCTACTTCTTAACGATGGACAAAACAGGGTTACATAATTTGTTACAGAAAACTATCTTTATCAGCCTACATGTCATGTTTTAAATACTTAGAAGATATAGAAAACAAATTATGATTTGCTGAAAAAATTCTTTTAAACATATTTTTCAGTTTCATAACTACAGTAATTACTACAATTTCCATATTTATTACGCCTTTACCTTTTTTGTAACTAAAATGGTAAAAGTTTGAATCCATAGAATGTCTCAGATTTTACAGGTATGCATATGTTAAATTTGTCTGTATAAAGTAATCTTTAAATATAAACAAGTCAACTGATTTATCAGGTGGTCTGAAATGTTCGTAGGCTGACACATAGATGGCGCTAATACTATTAAATCCATATGATTTTTAGTTAGTCCTAGCCTTCAAAAGACACGCGTATAAATTTGACAGCTGTTGCACTATTAGTATGTGAGTTATAGCATTTTTAGTGAAGCAACTTTTGTTAGTTTGAAAAAATGAATAAAAGGAATTTCGTGTGTTAATAAAGCATTGCTTTATTAACACTCGAAATTATTATTATTTTTATTATAATAATTTTTTATAATTATTTTGGCGAAAAAAATACTATTGAAATCAAGACTTGGCTTGATAAACATTATTCGGACTTTGCACCAGGAAAATCAAACAGGAGAAGTGGTTTGCTAAATTTAAACGAGGCGAAATGAGCACCGAGGACGATGCACGCAGTGGACGCCCCAAAGAGGCTGTTACCGACGAAAACATCAAAAAAGTCCACAAAATAATTTCGGATAACCGTAAAGTGAAGTTGATTGAGATAGCTGAGACTTTAAAGATATCAAAGGAACGTGTTGGACATATCGTGAATGAATATTTGGATATGCGAAAGCTCTGTTGAAAGTGGGTGCCGAGCGAGCTCACAATCGACCAAAAACAATAACGAATTGAGGATTCTAAGCAGTGTTTGGAGGCGGTTCAATCGTAATAAACCCGAATTTTGCGTCGATATGTAGCAATGGATGAAACATGGCTCCATCATTTCACACCGGAGTCAATCGACAGTCAGCCGAGTGAACTGTACGTGATGAACACTAAAAATGCTATAACTTCACTAAAAATGCTATAACTCACATACTAATAGTGCAACAGCTGTCAAATTTATACACGTGTCTTTTGAAGGTTAGGGCTAACTAAAAATTATATGGATTTAATACTTGTAGCACCATCTATGTGTAAACCTATGAACCTTTCAGCTCACCTGTTATATTTCTGCATCTTCTTTAAATAATATATAATAAAATTCTTAGTAATAGATGTTTGGAATCTTACGTTTGCTATTGGCGGGCGACTTTATGGCATTTGTTTATTGCAACGTTTCTTTACATTACGCATTTTTAAAATTATTTTGGTTCTTATTTATATTGCTTTATATTTCTCCATTTATTTTTTATGAATATACTTCTTATTTGTCATATATTTTATTCAATTTGTTATTTAATTTTTATTTAATATAATTGTTTTTTTGATTTTAGATGGATACTAAACAATATTTTGGATATGATTGTCTAATTATGTAAAGATACAAAATGATTTATGACATAGAGATTGTATAATAAATTTTAAAAATTCCTGAATTCAAATTTTCCATCTCAATACTCTAAAAGTTAAATATATGATGAAATACAATGAAACTTGAAAAATTTATGCCATACGAAAATGAATAATAAAGAAATAATTAAAATATATTAGAGAATTTGGAGTATATGTTACGTTTCTTATTAAAAGGTTAAATATATGATGACACGCAATAAATTTTGCCATGTCATACAAAAATAAATAATAAAGAAATAATTAAAATAGTTTACAGAAATTTGAGTATATGCTATATTTCTTATTAAAGATTCATAAAAATGTTCTTTCTTAATAAAATTCTTAAAAAGCTGCTTTATGTTATAGATTCAAAAAATTTCATAGCCTTTCATTGGATTAATACAAAATATTATGAAATAATATTTGTGGCATGCATTTCTTATATCCTTTCATTGGATTAATACAAAATATTATGCAATAATATTTGTTGCATTTCTTATGACCTTTCATTGAATTGATACAAAATATTATGAAATAATATTTTCATGTTATAATTTTATAACCATTTGTTATATTTCATGGCCTTTTATATTGAATTATACAAAATGTTATGAAATAATATTTGTTATAATTTTATAACCTTTCATGAATCTATACAAAATGTTTGTTACATTTCTTATGGCCTTTCATTAAACTACTACAAAATATTATGAAATAATATTTGTTATATTTCTTATTGTTTTTATTGAATAAGTATAAAATATTATGAAATAATATTTGTTACATTTTTTTATAACCTTTCTTTGAATTTATACAAAATTTTATGAAATAATATTTGTTAAATTACTTATGGTCTTTCATTGAATTGATGCAAAAATATTATGAAATAATATTTTGTTCAAAGTGTTCAATAGGCAATGGTAATTTAATACAGAAATAATAATATATAATAATATTCTTTAAATAACTTATAATAATATTCTTGCATTAAGTTTAATATAAAAATTCAAAATTTTGTATTTAGTACAATAAATTAACAGAAGAACAATTTTTGACAAATGCATATCTACGATTCAATAACAATTTGGAATAACAATCTTTACAAAAAAAAAAAAAATTTGAAATGTCTTGGAAAATTTAAATGTTTTTAAACTACATACCTGCTGATAAGAAAACAATAACTAGAATTACGATGAATTTTATTCTAGCCGCCATATTGCAAAAAGCTTTGTTAAAGATATTACTAAAAGAGTAAGCGGTTTAGTTGTTCTGCCTTATATCACTTTCGTCCGTGTATCATTCTTTATTTCACCTGCAATGACAATGTTTAACATTCTTCTTTAGAAGCATAATCTGCTTTATAAATCCTAAGAATTTTTGCCTGCCTTCAAACGTGCTTCCTAAATGTAAAAATGTTGAATACAATTTATACAAAAGGAATTTTTTGTATCATTCTAAAATCTATTTCGAAGCTGTTGAATTATCCATTAAGAATTGAATTTTATGTTAAGATAGGAAATATTAACTGCAGAATGTAAGATGGTATATCATGATGCGTATTACTATGAAATGTTGAGTTCTATATTTAGTTTTATTCTTTGCGGCTGTTTTAACGAAAGCAGATGCAAAATTCAGTGCGTCTTAAATATAAATGTGTTGAATTAAAAGGATTTAAATAGAAATGTGTCGAATAAAAGCTATTTGGCAACCATTAAATTTGCCATTAAGAATGGAATTTTATGCTATTAAGATGGGCAGGATTAGTTTATGCTAATTTAATAGATGATACGTGTGTTGTGACTAATCCTCTTTGTCCTGCAGTGCGGGATGAACTAGCGGTAGACTACTTATGGCAGGGATGGGCAAACTTTTTCGATCACGAGCCAAAAATCGAAAAAAAAAACAAATTTGGCGGGCCGAGATAAATTTTCTAAAATTTTAAAAACAATATATAAGTATTACAATTTAAATATATTAATGAGATGAGTGAAATTACGACTTCATTTTTAAAAGTTTCTTATATTGAGGTTCAAAGTGAGGTGTACTGATTCTAAGGAACGAGGCTAAATACTCATCTGTCAGATTACTTATGAAATAATTCTTTCTAAGGTTCATAGTTGAAAACACTTGATCACATATATAAGATCAAGTAAACATAGCACTGATTTTCTGGGAGTGAGATATTAAATTTGGAAAACTTACTTTCGATAATGATTTGTAAATTCGATAATGACTTATTGGCGCCAATCTTCCAGCTATAACTAAAAAAGAACTTCCGGCTTTTAACACTTTACCGAATGAAAGCTGTCCGTGCTTGCTATTTCCGTCGATTTATGTTTTGTAGATCAAAAATAGAGAAAGTAAAAGATCATCAATCATCAAAAGTTCATCAAAGTAGAAAAGGAGATGGATATATAATATATAAATATATATTTCTTTTAATTTGCCTCGGACCGACAAATTAAAATTCTATCCCGCAGGCTGGATAGAACCTTCCGGCAGGCCGTACTTGGCCCGCGGGCCTTAATTTGCCCATCCCTGGCTTATGGGATCATAAGTAGTCTACTCATGGATGGAGGGAAAGGGGCCAGCTTCTGTTGTGATGGAGCACCCATAAGTGGGAGTCTGATTTGTCTCCGCTCTTACAGTCATATGAGACTGGGATCTACGCTTAAAGTGGATTCTGAACCACTATAAACATTCATGGCACCGGTACTCGAACCCGAAACCTGTGGCACCGAGCACCAGAGAGCTACACACTCAGCCATTCAGGCTCATAATAGATGATATGCTCTACTATGCGTTACCAATTAAATTATTAAGTATTGTAAGTTATTAATTAAATTATTCGTTAATCTACATTACATTTGTTAAAACCGACATAGAAATGATGCCGTTAGTCTTGTATACTCGTAGGACGGCCAAATAATTTAACATTAATATAAAAACAATTAATAAAAATACGAAAATGAATACTGAAACAAACAACTATTTTCCTTTACTTTTAATGAATACTAATATATACAATTACAATCAAATTTAGGATTTTTACATTGGCACTTGAAACAGAATAAATAAAAAATGTTTATAGAGTAGCAATCATAATATTACGCATACCTCAAATGAAATATTCCCATGAGTGGGTAGGCAGTGATTTACCAGTAGCCTCAAAACCTTTTAACAAAAAGAAAGAATGCTCTCCGCAAATTCAAAGATGGACATAGATATATGTTATCAATTATCCCAGTAGCCATTCTCGCAGCAAAAAATTGTGTACCAGGCACACGCACTGTCGCAGATCGTTCGCTCTGCTTTCAACGAGGTCTTCCTTTTTGCCGCAAAAACTCCAACCTGACCGTGTGACCGGGAGGGTTATTTACCATTCCTGGATTCATACAAAAAATAAAGGAAATACCCCTTACCCACACACAACAGGATAATTACCAGTCCCAACACATTATTCATTTCTTAATTAAGTTATTTTTACTATGCCTTATTTATTAAATTATTCGTTCCTATGTGCTACTAATTAAGTAATTTATTATTATGCTATATGTTCGATATATGGGAATATGGCCTTTTGGCTGTGAAGTAAAATTTAAGATTAATCTTTGTTGGAGTTACAAATTTGATAATAGTAGAAGAGAAATTAATACATAATATCATATCTATAGTAGTTAAGCGTACTTTTCAAACTAAAAAAACTTTGATTTTAATAGTCGTTAGGATTAGTTATTAACCAATATAATTCGTAGTTATGTCATTCAAAATATAAAAAAGTATCGTATATGGGCCAGCTGGCTTTGTAAGAACTTTATACAGAAATGGTGAAAGCAATTCAATGAGAAGATTATTTTTATTGTTGGAAATAGTTGAAACGTATCTTGAAAATATGTTTTCACAAATCTTATTTAAAACTATTTGTAATTAGAATTCAATGTAAAGTGAAATGAATAAAAATAAACAGTGAAGGTGCATTCGAATTTAATGGGGAATGAACGGCCGAGTGGCTAGCACTCGGTACCACAGGTTTCGGATTCGAATCTTGGCGGTGCCAGGCATGTTTGTAGTGGTTCGGAATCCACTTTAAACCGTAGGCCCCGGTCTAATATGAGCGTTGCGGGGGGCATTCTTATTCCCCGTCCGTGGCTTATCTTCAAGTTACGCGCTCCTCCTGGGTTATGCAAAGTGAGTAACGTCTGTGCAGCGCTTATCTTAAGGCATCCAAGACAATTGTCTAAGTGTTTGCAAGCTGCATTAAAAAAAACATTCAAATTTAATAAAGTTTTTACTGCTATTATTAACAATCGATGTTTCATTACATTAAATTCATTTTTCTTTTAGTTTTCAGTGAATTCATTTAATTATCTTCTTTGTAAACTTAATAAAATCCATAGTTAGCTATATGCTAGTGTGGATGTGGTGTGTAATATTGCAAGCCCATACATGGGGAGATGGAAATAATAAATCTGTGGGCGGGATGGCTTTCCGTTGGGCGGGAGGAGGATGGGTGGAAAGTGAGCATTTGCTTAAAACTGAGATGGCATATCTTTTTTCACATCATTCTCATAAATATGCTTCTTAACTCTGTAATACGGGGCCTGAATGGCAGAATGGTTCTCGGTACCACAGGTTTCGGGTTCGAATCCCGGCGGTGAAATGGATGTTTGTAGTGGTTCGGAATTCACTTTAAACCGTAAGTCCCGGTCTAATAAGATCGTAGGGCGTTGCGGGGGCATTGTTACTCCGCGTCCTTGGCTTATCTTCAAGTTACACGCCCCCGGGTAATGCAAAGTTAGTAAAATCTGTGCAGCGCTTGCCTTAAGGCATTCAAGACAGCTGTCTAAGTGTTTTCCAGCTGTATTAGATGGAAAAAAACCTCTGTAATACGGTGTGATGTAGGAGTTAATTACCTCCAAAAAGTGTGCATTAATTATGATTTATGTTATGCTTGTATCATAAAATCACCATTAAAATTAGGAAAACATATTTATGCATCACAGACACAATTACGATTGTGAAAAAAAATTTAAAATGTTCATTAGGCTTAATAGATTTAATGTTTTTATGTTGAAGAGTGGTAGTAGATATCATTTCCATTTCATTTTTTAATTTTTTTAACACTTATGTATACATCAATTCAATAATCGAATAGAAAAATATTTTACGTTGTTTATTATCGTAAAATACAACACTGTTTGAATAGCATTGATGATTAATGAATTATATCTCAAGTAGTAGGTCTATTAAGTATATTTAGTAATAATAAAATAATGACAAAAACATTTTGCAAAGTTTTATTCATTTATTATAAGAATTTAGAATTACAATTAAATTTAAACACAGAAAACTTTAAATATTTTTCAAGCTGGAGTTTAGATCTATTATATTAATCGATAACTGCGAAGTTTCTGAAAAAAAAAATCTTTTAAAATGATACATCTAAAAATCTCACTGCCTGACTTTACCGTTATAATTTTCATTCATCGTAAAAATAATAACTGATAAAATAATATTTTTTAATTTTAAATTATATAAACAATTATACAAGAAAACATTAAATCATTATTAAAAATATTCTTCATACAATAATAGAAAAGTTATGAACATATTGACATTTTCTATGGTCATATTTTGTAAATAAATAAATTAATATTTATTTTTGGTTAATAAAATTTTTACAGTAACTTATACTTAAATGATTTCTGTAAAAATAGGCCGTATCTACACTGTGCAAAACAAAAGGGCTAAAATTTTTTTTCAAATTAGAAAAAGTGGCAATCAAATTGACTAAGAGATTTGCATAATTATTAACAAACAAAGGAATTTCCAAATAGGGAGAACCCATTTTAATTGGAACGAAAGAGTTTTTCCAAATATTCTAGAGTTCACTTAATCATAACACACGGGTTTATTTCGTTACCCTCAACGTCAAAAAAAAAAAAAAACCTCAATTTAGGACAATTCGTCAAAAAGAGGGATGTTAGCTTCCCTCTCTTTTCATTGGAGTAGACATTTCTCAACTAGTGGTTTATCACCAATCACTATGGTACAACTCATGAACTAATGAACTATCATATTCAATCTTGTAATTGTTTTTGTCCTTTATAAAATAGTTTAAGACGTGCATGATATTTGGCGCAATTGTTTGCGTGCATAAAATAAAAAAACAGCAAAACGTTGCCCTCATTGATTCTCTTGAAATGAGCGATAGGACGAATGGCTGATACAGTCGAATTACGGTAGATAAATGTTGTATGTGCGCGCTGCGATAATCTCACTATTTGGTGACAACGGTGGTTTGCTTTTACAATAAAGATAGCGAAACAGATCCATCTGATAAGGCTTGTAATCTCTATATCACATCTTAGCCAGTGATAGAAAATGAATAGTAATCTCAATCTCTTACACTTAGTCTGAATTTTTAGTAAAACTCTGTTTTAAAAAGACTGTTTTAGTTTGTCTGAAAAGTCCATATACAAAGAAAACAAACCTTTAGATGTTTGTAAAAGCATTTAATCATAAAATAGTATAATTTTTCATAAATTAAAATTGTAACTCTATTACTTTCCTTTGCATTTTTGGGTGCACAACAGTTAAACCTAGTGACTTTTAAATAAGTAAAGTCATTTTGGTAATCAATTTTGTTAACGAAGACTGTGGTTGTGAAAAAGATTAATGTGAATTTTAACAGTAGTTTTCATTTTAATTTTTGTATGAATTTTAAGCAACAATAATTCATGAAGATTTTCATAATAATTATGATGTATAGACCTTTGTAACTAATTTAATCACACAAGTTCTGCGAAACTGGTACATCTATTGCCGTTCTTCCGTATTTAAGTGCCATATTTGATGTGGTGATTTGTCGCTCTACGGTCATTTTGTGCACACTTTAGGCGAATTAGACTGGTACCTACAGTTTAAAGTGGATTTCGAACTACTCGCAAACACTTATTCCCTCTTATTCGAACTTGAAGCTTGTGGTGCTAAAGGCCAGAGCGCTAGCCAATTGACCATCAGGCCGCCTGCCATTTTTGAAGAAAACACTTCGTAAAATTTTAATTAAATTTATTTTTTATGCCTATTACAATTTTCAACAAGGTACTTGTTTGTAAATGGTGATTGTACTAAACTAATTTAGTGGAAAATGAACTTAACTTAGCTATGGACTTTAATCTTACGATCACGAGCAAAAGTGTAATATAATTATTATTATTACTTAGATTAGTGAAAAAATTATTCATTACGTTATAATTTCCGCCAATTGTATGAAACAATATGTTCATTGTCAATAAGGAATCATGAGAATTTCATTCGATTCAGTAAATAGTCTATGTTAGTTTTTTTTAAAAAGAATTTTTTTTTTAAAAATCTGGTCGCATATTGTTCCGTTAATTCAAACATTAAATGCATACAAAAAGATTTATGTATTTTTATTTATTTTTTTATTACACTTGTTATTGTATGTTTAAGTAAATTGTTCCATGCTTGTTCTATGTTTGCACCGTCAGCCAGGGCTATATCTACAGTACCATTATTGAATATTTGGCCATTATTCTTACGAAAATTATAAAATTTTTCTCCAGCAATCGAATGTGTAGCACAATGTCGGCACACACTGCTGCTCTTGAATCACAAATCGAAACAACTATGCTATCTGGATGATCGTCCATTGAAATACTATAAAAGCTCATGTGGTTAAGGATTGACGGTTGGACACCGTGAACTTGAACTGTAGAATTACATTTTCAACATTTTGCCTTTGTAACTGCAGGCGCTCCGCAACCTTACCATGAAGGAAGGAATCTGTCCATGCAGATGGAATTCTGCCTATTTTGATTGGGGATCCCGGACAGAGCCGGTATACTATCGTTTTAGCAGTGTTTCTTTTATCGGTTCTGTCACAATGCATGGTATATCCTCTTCCCTGTTCCACCTTAGGAACTTTTGAATAATATAGTTTCTTATCAGGTCTGAATGGCCGAGAGTCTAGTGCTCTGGCGCTCGGTACCTCAGGTTTCGGGTTCAAGTCCCGGCGGCGCCATGGATGTTTGTAATGGTTCGGAATCCACTTTAAAAAGTAGGTCCCGGTCTAACAGGATCGTAGAGCGATGCGGGAGTAGTGTTACTCCACGTTCCGTAGCTTATCTTCAAGTTACACGCGCCCCCTGTGTGATGCTAAGTGAGTAACGTCTGTGCAGCGCTTGCCTTAAGGCATCAAGGACAATTGTCTAAGTGTTTGCCAGCTACAATAGAATAAAAAAAAAAAGTTTATTATCAGATCTTTGGTATTCTGGTGGCTTTACATAAAGCTTATTATTTACATGCGAGTTTTCCCCTGCGCCGTGTTTGTCTGTAAGTTGTCGTAAGAATTCATCTTTTCGAAGAGTTCCTCAAGGGTGAGCCAGTCCCACCGTACATCAATAAAATGATACCTAACATCTGATGAGACCTTTTTTTCTTCAATTGACCTTAAAATTATTAAGTTTTTAAACCAACAAAGTCCTGAATGTGCAATTCAGCTAACCAGCATTCAAAGTAACTTCATAGTTCAAACTGATAATCTCTCCAAGTCTTTTCCGGTGCTTTTTGGTGAGTAGAAAATAGTTGACGTAATTTTTTTGGCATTCAGTTTGAACATTTTTAATAGCATTTCTTTGATGAAATAATTAATAATTTATAAATTATAAAATATTATACCGAGCTATAATTTATAATAATTTATAAGCTTACCAGATGTGACGATCGTAACAGCCAATGATAATATCAAACATCATTTATGAAATTTTAAAGTTTTAGAAATGTAAAATATTTCTAATAAATTAGTTGAATAATCGTATTAATATCTTCTCTAGTGTTCCTTAAGAATGTCTTTACGATATTTCCCATAAATTTCCCTATGTTTCCTTTACGGCTTTTTATATGCTAATTCAGTATTTAATTTTCACCATTAGCATAAAATTATAATCCAATGATATGCGTATATATTATCAGAAATCCAATCTTTGCTACCTTCAGAAACCTTGGAATATTCACTGTTTTCATCAATGCGAAGCCTACTGTACAAATATGCTGCAGACGTTGAAATTTTGTATGTATAAATTACTTCTTAGATATCTTCCTCTTTTGAAAAAAGTGTAAAAATCCATTTAGCGCAGGTGAATCGTCATCAGATACACGTGGAGTCAATTTGACCTTGATATTAAGCGGGATCAATTGCATACTATACTATTATTGCATTTACTACTGTGTCCAAAAAGTAAGACACATATTCAATTTAAAATTTTTTTTTTTTAGGTTGCTGGCACTGTCCTGACATCTGTGTGAAATTTGGCGTCAAAATATTCATTAGTGTTTGAGTTACGCTTGACTTTGTGAGACGCTAAAACTGAGTCGGACGATTTAAATTTTGTTTGCGGAAACGTATAGACTGTTTCAGAAGGCATTCGGTGAGCATTCCTATAGCGGTTTTGAACTGACAAATATTCCTATAAAAAGTTCAAAGAAGGCAGAGAACGCGTTGAAGACGAAGAGCCCTCTGGTTGACCACCAACCAACCCACGAAGCTCACGTCCAAAACATTAAAAATTTAGTGCTTGCAAACCATCGGTTTACAATTAGAGACCTTTGCTGATGATGTTGGAATTTAAAAATTTCATTTTAAAAGATGTTTAGGCCTCAAACGCGTCAAATCTGTATTGTTACCGAAAACACTGAATGCGCCAGCTCACACTGCATTGTTTCTTCGTGACTTTTCGCCAAAAATGAAACCCATATCGTTCCACAACCACCTTATTCACACCGTGCGACTTCTGGCTATTCCTTAAACTCAAAAGACCACTCTAGGGACACCGTTTTGAGTCGATTGAAGAGATTCAACGTGAATCGGCGAACGCTTTGAAGGCCATCCCTGCCGATGACTTTTTAGCATGCATTGAGAATTGGAAAGAAATTGTCATAAGTGCATTGTGCTCGGAAGGAATTATTTGAAGGCGATTAAATAAATTTGGAAGAATAAATAAAGAGTTTTTGAAAAAAATAATTGGTCTTACTTTTGGGCACAGTAGTATAATAACACACAATTTTATTATTTGTGTTTACAAATAATAAGATTTGCTAACAAATTAAGTTCTAAATAATTGAAAAATTTATTTCATTTACATACAGTTTTGTATTTCACTGTAAATCAAAACTGAAATTATTATTTTTGCATAATTTTAGTTCGCATTATATTGGAAAAAAATTTTTGCTGATAGGTTTATCTTGTAGAAATTATTTTAGCTCATTGGGCGTTGTAACATCAAAGCATGATAGCATGCCTTCAATAGTTTTATTACTTTTTGTTTAGCAAGATTATTATATAGTATCAAGGGTATTTTTCTAATTAGCAAGGTTTTCCAAAAGGCTCTAAAAATTTTCGATTTGATTAAGGTCAGATATATTGCATGGTAAATTCTACCATTGCACGTGATAGAGCTAGCATGCCGTAGGAATCAGAATTCGATCTATTTAAGACGGACTTTACAATCACAGTTTTCAGGGGAAAAAGAAAGTTCAATGGCTGATGTGATAACTTTCGTAAACCTCTTACGTAAATATTCAATCATCGCCATAAGAATGTAATAAGTGATAATTAAATTACAAACAATTTTTCCTGAATTTTGATTAAACAGAACTTTCGAAAAAATACCTTCTTAAAGACAGATTTTAAATTAGTGGCATTTAATTCTTTTATTTTCTATATGTTTGATTTATGTAATTAGTATGTGTATGAGTATTTGATTGCAAACGAATTTGAAACATTTGCATAAAAATTAAACAAATAAACCATTTTTCATGTAATATTTAGATTAAAATTTTAATTTTTATTAATGTTATAAAATATTCAATACACATTTTCAAAATATCATATTCATTTGGAAGATAAAATTTATTTTTGTTTCTAATTGAAAAGAAATCAGTCCCAAAATGTAATGCTTCAAATATATATTGCATTAATACTCTAAATTATTTTTTCTAGCAACTTTTCATTTATTTAGGAAATTATATAACAATTCAATTTAAAATATCGCAATAAAAAAATTGAGACATTTTTATGCAAAATAAATCAAGTGAAATAATAAGATATATTTATAAAACATAAAATGTAGTTATTATTTAAGAATGAAGATTTTTATTATTGAATACTATAGCATAACATCTGACAACAGAAGTTTTAACTAGTTTAGAAGGGTTATAGATTAGAAGAGTAAACTTCATCAAAGTTCTAATCTATGTTAAAGTTTTAAAAAATATTAAAATTCAATTTTTTAAAACTTTTTACAAATTATTGAACAAAATTATTTATTTAGATAATCATAAATTCCTGCAGAGTAATTTTAGTTCAAACTAATAAAAACATTACGATAAAATTAATAAATGAATTATTTTCTCAAAAGTCTTGATTAAACGCTTTTAACTAGAAGAAAGATAATCTGCTTTTCTATTTAATTACTGTTTATATAATTAAAATATAGTCTGCCATCAGACGAAAAAATATTCTCAATTTTATTATGTTTTAGAACTAATATTGACAAAAAAATCAATTAGCATAAGAGAAATTAAATGAATTAAAAATATCAGTGAAAGTAGATTCAAATGTGCTATTTCTATTTAATTACTATTTATATAATTTAAATATCGCTTGCCATCAGACGAAAAAAATTCTCGATTTTATTTTTGATTTAGAACTAATATTGACTCAAAAATACCAATTAGAATTAAAAATACCAATTAGAATTAAAAATACCAATTAGAATTAAAAATACCAGTGAAAGTAGATTCAAATGTGCTTTTCTATTTAATTATTATTTATATAATTAAAATATCGTTTGCCAGCAGACGAAAAAATGTAATTCTATTTAATTACTATTTATATAATTAAAATATCGTTTGCCAGCAGACGAAAAAAAATTTAATTCTATTTAATTACTATTTATATAATTAAAATATCGTTTGCCAGCAGACTAAAAAAATTTAATTCTATTTAATTACTATTAATATAATTAAAATATCGTTTGCCAGCTGAAAAAAAATTTAATTCTATTTAATTACTATTTATATAATTAAAATATCGTTTGCTAGCAGACGAAAAAAAATTAATTATATTTAATTACCATTAATATAATTTAAATATCGTTTGCCAACAGACGAAAAAAAAAGTTTAATTCTATTTAAGTACTATTTATATAATTAAAATATCGTTTGCCAGCAGACGAAAAAAAATATCCTCGATTTTATTATGATTTATAACTAATACTGACTCAAAAAAAAAATATGAACTAGTATAAGTGATATTAAATGAATTAAAAATATCAGTGAAAGTACTCGTAGATACAAATGTAATAAAGCTTTTATTGCTATTGTTGACTATTAGAGTTATAAATTTATTTATCGTTTAATTTTCAGTGAATTCCTTTAATTATTTTCGTTGTAAATTTAACAAAAATCCGTTAGTTTGTCACATGCCCTTCTGAATGTAAACCTGTGCGGATATGCCTGTGTGGTGTTACAGAAGATAGATAAATCTGTGGACCGGAATGTCTTTTTCATGCGGCTCGAGGAGGATGCATGAAAGGTTGTGAACTCTCCCTCCATTTGGTGACAACTTTGCTCGTGTTTCTTCAAAGACGTCACTTCACCTACGTCATTCTCAAAAAACAAGTACTTTATGGTATGTTTGTACCATAAAATCACAATTAAAAATATGAAAACAAACTCTATGTTTTTTTTGTCTTATCCATCACATACATAATTACGATTTTTTTTTTTAAGTTTACATGGATTAGGTTTAATATAATTTAATGGATTTAATGTTGTAATTATCATTGCTTTAACGTGTACATATCAATTCAATGATCTAATAGAAAAACACTTTACATTGTTTCTTATCATAAAATGTTTACACTGTATGAATAGCATTGCTTATTAATGAATTATATCTCAAAAAGAAAGGTCTATTATGTATATTGCAGCATTTTTGAGCTGGAAGAGTTGTGGCATTTTTTCCCAGCAGATAGGAATGTATATTAGTTGACAAGTGCATAATAACAACCTATTACTTAAATTTGACAGCAGATATGCAGTATTGTGTAAAGTTATATTATATGCAATTAATGTTTTTATACTAATGAGAACAACCTGCCCCTCAAATCTGATAGCAGATATTAAGTGTCATGTATAATGAAACCTCATGAAATTAGCGATTGTCTGTACGGCCTTCCCAGTTAGAAACAATTGCAGATGGAATAGGGACTACACCATGAATTGTTGCATAGGGATTGGTAATAGACCATGGACTGAGAAAATGTCTACTCTAATGAGAAGTGAGGGAAGTAGAGCCCTCCCCCTTCCCTCTTAACGGATTCTCTTAAAGGGAAGATTGTTGGAGAAAAAAGGAAGGAGTTCTGAGACGAGTTGACGAGGAGTGTTGTTTTTCCCTTTTTCTCTGAAGTGAGTCTCTTTTTGTGAGTGAGTGATTTCGTGTATCACGCCGTGTGATAATCAAGGTCTGCTACACACCTGCACATGTTTTGAGATTCAACGTAAACCCGAGAACTTTGAAAATCTCCTCCCTTGGAGTGAACTGCACTTGTGAATGTTTACTCAAATTATCTTTAATTTTCATTTTTTATGTAATTAGAATTCTGTATATATATTTAATGCTTATAAATAAAAATTAAAAGTGTCCCCATGAACCTGAAAGTGTATTTATTCTAGAAGCCGTGATAGGCATAGCATAGATCGAGACTCTACATAATAAAATAATGACAAAAAAGTTTTGCAAAATTCCATCTGCTTTAATTCATTTATTATAAGTACTAAAAATTTCAAATAAGTTCAAACACATTTTCCTTTAAATCTTCCACAAGCAGGAAGCCGAATCCAAATCCATAATGTTAATTGATTAAGCATTAACGGAGCATCTGAAAAAAAATGTTTTTGAAATTATGCATCTAAAATCATCCCTGCCTGAATTTACCATTATAATATTCATTCCTCATTAAAAAAAAAATAACTGATAAAATAGTATATTAATTTTAAAGCAAATAAAACATTGTACTAATTTAATAAATTATTTTGAGTATAAAATATGGAACTTATGAATATATTGGGATTAACTTGGGATATATTTCTTAAATATGTAAATTAATATTTTTTTAAGGTTAATAATTGTTTTATAGCAAAATATGCCAGGATTTCTGTAAAACTATGACGTGTCTACACTATGGAACTGATAAAATAGTATATTAATTTTAAAGCAAAATAAAACATTGTACAAATTTAATAAATTATTATGAGTATAAAATATGGAACTTATGAACATATTGGGATTAACTAGGGATATATTTCTTAAATATGTAAATTAATATTTTTAAGGTTAATAATTGTTTTATAGCAAAATATGCCAGGATTTCTGTAAAAATATGTCATGTCTACACTATGGAAAGGACTAAAAATCGACAAATTACGAAAAGTGGTATTCGATCAAATGAAATTTTAGAAAAAAAATTAAGGGCTTTCCTTTGTATAATTATTATAAAACAAAAGGAATTTTATAAATCGAAGAAAATTCCTTAGAACCAAAAGTTTTTTTAAATATACTAGAAAGTTCACTGCATCGAAAAACATACGGTTTATTTCATTACCTTCGTCGTTATACAAAATGTCTTGCCTTTTGTACAATAAGTTTACGATCTGAATGGTCTTTTTATATTGTTTTTTTTATAAATATAGATTGTTTAAATTAATATATACTAGAAGCACTTTAAAAATTAAGAGCTTGTGTTTTTAATTAAACAAAAAAATCCATAACATTTTTTTGAAAAATCCTTAAATCTAAATTTTTTTTTCGTTTCATTTACCTAAAAGAAAAGAATCAAGAAAGTTGTCAATCTTCAGTCACACTCTTATTTTGCCAAACTTGAGACCACATTATCTAAAAGAAAAGCATACACCATAAATTAAATCTTGATCACTTAAGACAAAAATGCTCTCTCTACTCTAATGAATTACTAAATTTCTAAATTGCTTGATTTTCAGGGATTTGTTGATTAGATGATTTACACTTACTATGACATAAAGTATATTTAAGAATTATTTATTTCCCACATTTAGAATAAATTGTTGCATTAGAAAAGAAAACTCAATTTAGAAATTAATATTATAATTGTTGAAAGAATAGTAGATCATGAATAACAGGAATCAATTGATCTAGTTTTGATTAATATCTAAATGAAAGAATTCATAGAATAATGCAAAAACTCTTATAGTTTTAATGTATTAACATTGTATTTTTTTTTTACGTATTGAGATTCCTTATTATAACATTTATATTCATTACACTGCATTAGCATTCCTTATTATGATAGTTATATTCGGTACATTGTATTGACCTTTTTTATTTTGGCATTAATATTTGTTACATGATATTATTTCTTATTATGACATTTATATTCGTTACGTCAACAAGTACATAATAACAACCTATCACTGAAATCTGTCAGCAGATAAGTCGTATCGTGGATATTTATATTAAATGCAATTACTGTTTTGTATTAATGAGAGTAATCTGTCACTCAAATCTAACAGTATCATGAATAATGATGCATCATGAAATTAGCGATTATCTGTCAAAACTTCACAGGTTCGAAAATCTCCGACCTTGGAGTGAACTGCACTTGTGAATCAAATTGATTGAATCAAATTCAATTTTCCTTCCTTTGAAATAGAGTTCTGTATATACGTATATATATATACTGTTTTGTACTATATATATATATATATACTAGTATAAATTTAATGCTTGTAGATAAAAATTAAAGTGTTCCCATGAACCTGAGAATGACCCTCTTCTTGAAGCCGTTATATATCTAGTAAAGGCTGAGACATTACACTTACCCACAAAATCCTTGGCACCATCTGTAAAAGTAATAGAATAAGCAATTTGAGAAAAATACTTTAACTTACAAATAATCTTGAATTTTTTTAATGTACCTGAATGGAGATATTTGATAAATTTAATGATCAATTCAGATTATAGTAGTCATATATATATATATTCATAATATTTTATAAAATTCATGTACAATTCCTGTTTATAAGCAATTTATGTGTTTTCATTTATGCCATAAATTGAATTGAGAAGAAAAAACTTAGGAAGAGAAAAAAATTTTTACTCTATCTTGAAATGAATATATAAAGATTAAATAACTTATCGGGGATAGTATAGTATTTTAATAGTCAGTAATATTTTATTAGAATATCTGAAATGCTATAAAAATGTGTGAAAAAGTTACTATACCTGATGCATATATTTTGTAATTTAGTTGTGAAAACCATAATTTAATCAATTTTAAAAGTTGAAATCTATGAAGTTACGAAGCAGTAAATTATTTGAAAAAAAATTATTAAATATATCACTATACTTTAAATTTAAATATATTTTGCTGATTTTATGTTTGTAAATTTAGAATAATTAACTATATTTATTTATAAATTCATTTTTAATTAAGTAATAACTATTTGTTTGAACCCAAATTTTGAATAGATTAAAAAAAAATATTTCGATGTTTAGAAAAAAGTGCATTTCGAAAGAAAGAAATATTAGAGAAATTTTTCTAGAAAATTAGAAAAATAGAAGAAAATTTTTCTTTAGAAATATTTCTTACCCATCAGTCCATTTAAATCACCTAAAATAGCCAAGAAATTATTTTATTAAAAATTATTTATTATTCTGAAAATACAAGGTATTATTTAAATTCTAAATTTAATTATAATATTTTATAAATTATTTTTGCCATTTTTAACAAATGTTATATAAGTAAATAAATAATTTTGCTAATATTTTCTATTAGCATTTCTAATTAGAATTTGAATTGATGAAATAGCATTTTTTTTTCAAATTGATTTCCACAATTTTTGTAATTATTTTAAATTCTATTACATTATTTGAAATAATTTTGCATATAAAAATAAGTTGTTTTATTACTTTTTTTATTTAATGCGTGATTCTATTATATTATCAAATCAATATAAGATTCTATTAATTTCATGATCAATTCAATATATGGTGTATCAATACATGATTATATTTAAATAGTTTTGTTATTATGATTACTTTTTATCAAACTGTAATTTATTTGGTAATGATTAAGTTATTAATTTAAATAGCAGTTAATTTAGTGTGATATAAAAAGTTATCATTTTTGAATATAAAATATATTATTTTTAAACAAAGTTAAAAGTTTGAAGCTAAGAATATAAATAAATTATGATAATTAAAAAAGAAAAAAATTATGATAATTATAAAGGAAATAAAGGAAATGAATTATATTATAAAGGACATAAATTATGATAATTATTATACTCTTGAAATTTATATATTAATATTTATATTAATAACATTTTAATCATTACATATTAGTAGAATACATATTTTAGATTTATTTTGTTATGGGTATTTTTACTTAATATTTTGAAAATTACAATAAAATGTAAAAGTAAAATTGTAAATATATTAAATACTTTATTTAATTTAATTAAAAATTGAATCTATTAAAATTGATATCTATGATGATATGACGAACTACACTTACCATTCACAATTTTATCTGGAATAAAAAGCAAAGCAATCACTTTATTAGAATACGTTAGAATATGTATATTTTATACTTTCTTTTATTTATTCAAGATATATATACATAACGAATCATTGTACATAAATTTATATTTTTATATTAATGTAGCAATAAAGGATCTAATATTTATTTCAAATTCCCTAAGTGAATAAGTGAAGTCCTTAATCCTTAATTTCGTTAATACATGCAGTCCTTAATTGTTTAATCCAAATAAGTGAAGTCTTTTTATTTTGTATTTATGTTAATGAGTAAAATATTTTTTAAAAAATTGATTAATTATTCCTAATAAAAATGAACTATTAATCAATTTTAAGAAAAATTTTTTATTTATTTACGAAAATACAAAATATGAAATTATCTAAATTTTACTTACTTTAATATATGCAAAGAAATTTAGAGTCTGCAATTTCATTTTTATTGAAAGTTTTTTTTAATTTATTTTTAAGCGATTTAATTGTTTGTACACTATTTCAAAAAATTTTAATTTATTTTAAAATGTGTAAAGTTTTTAATTTATTTTTAAATTTTAATTCTTAAAAGGTTTTTTTTTAATTCACAATTATTTTTCACTATAAATTCTTAACATTTGATAGTTATTTTTGCATATAATATCTTAAATTTTTGTATTCATTATTTCAATTTTAAACTTTCAGTAAACCATGTATTTACCAAAAATAACTTTATATTAAACATAAGAATCATAAAAAATTACGTACCGAAATTGTACTTAACGATATCTGAAATTAAATTCATAACATTAGTATATTTTATCAATATAACTTAAAATGTATAAATATTCAGTAACAAATACAGTTGAACCCAAATTATCAGAGTTAATACGGATCAAATTCATCTGAAAAGTAAAAAACTCCCATAACAGGCGGGATGAAACGTTCGTAGGCCGACACATAGATGGCCCTACTAGTATTAAATCCACATAATTTTTAGTTAGCCCTAACGTTCAAAAGACACGTGTATAAATTTGACAGCTGTTGCACTATTTGTCTTTTGAATGTTGGGGCTAACTAAAATCATATGGATTTAATACTAGTAGCGCCACCTATGTGTCAGCCTACTGAACTCAGTCCGCCTGTTATAGCGGATTTACACTTATCACATATAGCGGATTTACATTTGTCGTCGCTAAATAAGGTTGGTTGGTTGTAGTTTTATTGCACAAGGGCCAGTTTTGGCCAAACTGTGCCAAACAAGGTCAAAGTAAAAAAGCAAAAAGGTAAATGGAAATAAAATCAGTTAAATTCACGATTCCGTGAAAATATCATTAAAAACCATGTTAAATATACTTAAAAAAACAGGAAAGACACATATCATATTTAAAAAGACAAATGTAGGGTTTAAAAAGAAATATTAAGACGATATACATGATTAAAAATTTGCATATTAAAAATTTTAAATAATTTGTTCAAAGTTAATATAAAAACGAAGTAATGTGCATGGCACATGGTTAAATTATCACTTGCATTGAAATTTTAAAAACAAATCAATCAGAAATCATCTCAGTCCCAATGTATTCAACTACATCCCTATTATCGGAGCTGTCCTCTGACTTAGCTTCGGAGAGCTTTGGTTCACTTTTTTTCAGGCACTTTTTCAGTTCCTTCTATTAGCTCACACTCTCCTATATATATCTTGTTCAAATTTTCAATCGTTAATAAAATACTTTTTATTCATCCTCTCAAGTTCAAGTACATTTTTTAACTTGTAGTGGATGACACTGGATGTTATCACAGTTTTTTCAAATACTAATTCCGTAATTAAATTTAATTAATTAATTTTAGTTTTTTTGAGGTTTCATTTGTATGTATCTAGTAATAGATGGCGCCAGATGTAAAAGGAAAATTTCAACTTTATTTATAAAGGACTTTCTGCAATATAGTGAAAAAAAAAATAGGAATTGACTTTAAATTTTTTTTATATTACTTCTTTTTAATATGAAAGCACATAAATAATTCACTAAATAATGAGATAAAACATAAAAAGTACGCCAAATTTATTAATTTTTATGGTTCAACATGTACCTGCACTTTTTGATGTATATTTTCATTAAAATAGGGAATGAAATTGTTCATTTGAAGAGGTCTTTGATATTTTTAGTCCATGATTAATGTTTTGTTGTAGTAATGTTACGTTATTGCATACTATAAGTGCCATCAAAATTGCACAAGTAGCCTTAAAATTGCAGCTTATTCTGCCAATAGTTTTTCTCATTGGAATGTGTCAATTTCTTGACGTGTCATTGTTTTTGTCATCATTGCTCAGTTGTTTGTCCTTTTCAACCATGATTGCAATCATGCCATTTGTAATTTCTTGCTGTTAATCTGATTGCCCAAACGGTCACGAGTTAGCAAAAGGTATCCAGTTTCAATTTATTGGAACTGGATCCTTCAATTTATTGGATTCCAATTTATTCCAATTTTTTCCAATTTATTGGAAGAATCCAAACCACTCCTTTTCTCAAGTGGCAAAAAAGATAACAGAGAGTTTTTGTCTTTCAGTAAAACCATGCATTTACCAAAAATAGCATAACAATAGGTACATTAACCGGGTACGCAGTAGATCTACCTCCCCGTGGTGCACCTGGTAACACTTTTTAGTGGCTAAAAGATCTGCAACTTGGCATTATGTCTTTCTCCCCTCACTTTGATACTCTTCGAGTGCTACAGTGGAATGCCGGTGGACTGTCTCAACCCAAGCGCGCAGAGCTTTTGCTGACTCTGTGTGAGAAGGATATTGATGTCTTTACTATTATGGAGGCTATTTTGACAACCGACTGCCTGCGAAACCATCTTTACAGACTCAAAATTGTTCCTTCCCCGATATGCACCTCTGGTGAGGCCATGGACTCCACGCATCTACTTCACTGTCCTGCTCTGAGCAAGACTTTTCTCGCCGAGCGATATTGGGAGGCTAGAGATATGTTAGATTAATGAACTCTGTTTCAGCATGTTTTGTTGTATTCTCTGTTCTTTTTTTTTTTTTTTCGTTGTTCTTTTTATTGCTGTAATTGTTCATAATCTGCCATTGAAAATAAAAAAAATCAGTACATTAACCAACTCTTTCCTTTCGAAACCCACATACGCAAAAACATAAATACATAACAAAATATTTATAAAAATTACACTATTTTAAAAAAAAATTTACGCCTATTTACAAAGTGAACCCCTTGGAATTTCGTCTATCACGCCGTGTGATAATTACGGTCTGCCACAAACCGCGTATTTTTAGATTCGACGTAGACTGGAGAACTCGAAAATCACCGACTTTGAGTGAACTGTACTTATGGTTTCATCGAGCATTTCTGAATCAAATGTAAATCTTAAATTTTCTTTTTATAAATAATAAATTATAATAATTAAGAATTCTGTATTTGTATGTAACAAGTGGGCTGAAATGTTCATAGGCTGACACATAGATGGCTCTACTAGTATTAAATCCATATGATTTTTAGTTGTCCCTAACCTTCAAAACACACGTGTATAAATTTGACAGCTGTTGCACTATTAGTATGGGAGTTATAGCATTTTTAGTGTTCATCACGTGCAGTCCACCTGGCTGACCCGGTGTGAAATGATGGAGCCTTGTTTCATCCACTGTCACATATCGACGCAAAATTCGGGTTTATTACGATTGAACAGCTCCAAACACTGCTTAGAATCGTCAATTCGCTGTTGTTTTTGGTCGATTGTGAGCTCGCTCGGCATCCACTTTGAACAGAGCTTTCGCATATCCAAATATTCATTCACGTTATGTCAACACGTTCCTTTGATATCTTTAGGGTCTCAGCTATCTCAATCAACTTCACTTTACGGTTATCAGATATTATTTTGTGGACTTTTTGATGTTTTCGTCGGTAACAGCCTCTTTGGGGCATCCACTGCGTGCATTGTCCTCAGTGCTCATTTCGCCTCGTTTAAATATAGCGAACCACTTCTCTACGGTTGATTTTCCTGGTGCAAAGTCCGAATAATGCTTATGAAGCCAAGCCTTGGCTTCAATAGTATTTTTTTTCTCCAAAAAAGCAATGCTTTATTAACACACACGAAATTCCTTTTTATCCATTTTTTTTCAAACTAACTAAAGTTGCTTCACTAAAATGCTATAACTCACATACTAATAGTGCAACAGCTGTCAAATTTATACTCGTGTCTTTTTGAAGGTTAGGGATAACTAAAAATCATATGGATTTAATACTAGCAGCGCCATCTATGTGTCAGCCTAGGAACATTTCAGCCCCTCTGTTATATAGTGCTTGTAAATAAAAATTAAAGAGTTCTCATGATCCTAAAAGTGGCTCCGTTCTTTAAGCCGTTATAGGTCTAGTATAGACTGAGATGTAACAATATGAAATTTATTTAATGCAAATTGAAACTTAGGATTGCAGGTAAGAATATTAGAAAATCAGAACAAAATGAAAATCGTTTTTATCATTAAAATATTATTTATAACTTTCTTTCAATAATTAATTTTTAAAGCGGACTAAATTAAATTTGATTTGACTTATTTGCAATATTTTAGAGACAACAGATAAATTTATTGAACACTATATATAGAGAAATCAAAATCGAATTATTGCGAGTTGACAGAAAGTTCATAATTTCTAAAACTTTCTATCAAATTTCATGAGCCACATTTCCTTTCAACTATATTTCCAAAGTCTCAAAACATTTACATAAATTTGGGGAACTATCGAAATTTTAGCCCTGGGCTTTCAGAATTGAATATAATATATATATATATATGCCAATTAACTCATTTTTCAGTGAAAATAGTATCAAATAAAGAGTTTACATTATAAATGATCATAGATTACTGGTTAATTAGAATATTAAAAGGATATGATTTTCTACATATATTGAAAAACATTTTTTAAAAAATTAATTTGCTCGGCAGTATATTTACCTTTCAAAGCCTCTGTAAAGATTTTAAATAGACATTAATTATATCATAAACATATGTAAATATCAAATACTTTACAAGATAAAAATTAACTGCCAAATATCTTGAATCATTTAAATAATGATTTAAGAATGAAATGAAATGTTAAAGATTTAATATTCAATTTTAATGTATTTACATTAATGTATCATTACATTAATGTATCATGTGTTTACATTAATGTTTCATGTGTTTACATTAATGTATCATGTGTTTATTAATGTATCATTATATTATTTAAATTAATATCCACTAAGCTTTTTATCTATTTAAAAAAATTATTTAAAATTGAAATTTTCTCATAATTTATATAAAATTAATATTCACTTAATTAGATCTAAGAATTATAAAATAGCTTTCCTTAACGTATAAACTTAGGTTATAATTAGTTTACGTTCAAATAAAATAAAATAAATGCATATTATTATTATTTTACAATTAAGATATTTTTAATTGGATATGCACAAATTAGGAAAAGAAGACAAATGTTTTATTTTATACGCTATTAAAGAATAAAAACTCAACAAACATTTATTTCATTTAAAAATATCTTTAAGATATTCTTAAATGAAATTAAATAGAAATAAATTTTTTTAGTCTTATATTCTTTAAAAAGAATAACCCCCAATAAAACTTCACACTCAATAAAACTTTACGACAATAAAATATGCTTTATTTTCTTTCTTTTTTTCACTTTTGTAAATAACAGGTAATTGTATTTGAAAATTATGTATTAATTATGCATTAATATTTTCTATATTTTTATTCAAAATCGGCTGCAGTATATTTCCATTCATAAAATATCCTGACTATTTTTTTAATCAAATTTTTTGACAGAAATACTTTATTCTTTTTCTGAAGTAATTTTTTTTTGCACATTTTAAAAAACGCATAACTGGTTTGAATGTTTTAATTTAAGACTCTTTTCTAAATAAAAATTTTAGTTCATTCATATTGTATAGACCGTAGACATTTTTTTTTTTCTTTTTGTTGAAAATCTACCAGTCTCGTTTTTTCCATAAACATCACACAGAAGAGGATATTGCTATCTGGGAGGACTTATAGGTAATTGATCTCCATTTGTTTACCCAAAAAGCTCACGCCAAGCAGCCTGGCTATTCATCAAGACGTTTTACATATGTTGTCACAAAAGCCATCGAGTCTGCTCGTTTTTTAAAGCAGTGACAACAACGAACGCCATCAGTGAATACAAATAAGTCCTTCTACATACTAGCTGGCATACGAGTCGCTAAACCTACTAATTAAATTGAACTATAAAGCTCGTATTAGAATATAATAAAAAATATTACTATTTGCATTGCCATTCTTACATATAAAAAGTTTAATCTAATACGATGGACTTCACTATTAAGATCATAATAACATTAACCTAACATCACTATAAAAAATTTTTAATTCTTTGCTGAAACTCTCTGTTCATTAATTTATATTACATATAATACAAAGACGGTGATGGTAAAAAGTAGATGTCATTGCCCGACTCGTTGCTCAGTGGCAACGCGTCGCTGGTGAGCATTAAGGCGGAGGTTCAATCCGCTGGCGGCTTTGTGGTAGACATTCTTTCAAAAACGAGGAGCCTTGATAGCGATTGTGTTGTTCAGCATCTTGCCTCTTTAGTCGGACTACTACTACTACTACACCACAGGCCTAGAGCGGATTTGCCCTTTTACAATTTGGGAATAATGTGGGTGAAATGTCTGGCCTGTGTGTGGTCTAGGGTTCGTTGGGCTCTGTGATGCTCTACTACCATATTAGATCGGGACCTACGGCTTAAAGTGGATTCCGAACCACTACAAACATCCATGCCGGGATTCGAACCCGAAACCTGTGGCACCACTCGGCCACCAGGCCCATCCTCTTTAGTCGGATTACCTGGTGGGAGTTTTCCAGATTTTCTTCCATACGATAAGCAAATGCAGGTAGTTGCCCTAAAAGTCCTCCCAGGAAGGCTTTGCCCTCCTTCTTCAGCGTTACGGAACTTCTACCTAAGGGTGATCAATCACAAAAGTTGCTGCCAACCTTTCCCTCCTTCCATGAGACCATACGGTTCTTGGACTTGGTCTAGATGTTGCTGTCTACCAAGTAGGATGGAAGAAGAAAAAAAGTAGATGCCATTGTCTTCCGTGAACTTTTAGAGATAACAACTCCACATTTGTGTATAATGTAGAACTGTCAAAGCTAGACAATTCTTACTCGCTACCACAACAGTCATTGAATTTCCACTCTTATGAAAACAGTGATTACAATTGAAGTCGCCATCAATATTAAGTATTAAAATGTATTTTTTACAACATGCTGCAAAGCATGCAATAAAAACATGGCGGATATTCATTCTTACCTGGTAATGGTTCTGAAAAATAAATAAAAACAAGAATAATTAAAAGTACAATCCATTTTTTTATATCTTATAATGTTATTGATATCACTTTCAGCTACAGACTTATTGTTATTTTTGTACTTTCTTAATTTGCTTATGCTGTAAAATTTTAAATACAAAAGTACATTTTTATAAGTTTTTGCACTCAATTTAAAGTTTATTTGAAATTATATTAAGTATTCTTTTATTGTTGTTTTCTTTACTTAATCTTCCGTCTCTAAGAAATAGTCACATTTAATTGAATGTGAAAATACTTGATACAATGTCACAGAAAAGGAAAATATAAATTTTGTGATGATTTTATATATATATACGTAATAATAATAATAATAGAAGTGTACATGTATTCCAAAAGTAAGGATATTTTTACAACAAATTAAAGTAACAAAATCAACAAAAATTAATAAAATTGGTAAATTACTGGTTAATTTTCTCTAGATACTTATACATTGTATATTACATTATTTTGACTTTGAACATCATATTACATTATTTCGATATTACTTTCGTAACACCGTATATTGTGGGATGCAGAAAAAATTAATATTTGTGCAAAAAAAACGATTATATGACTAGTGACCTCTCTAACTGTAACTCTTGGCATAACCTTACATATATTGACAATTAGACTTATATGCAAAACATAAGCAACGACTACAATTTTTTTTTTTTTTTTTTTTTTTTTTGCCATTACTGGGTTTGGTTTGTCGCTGTAATTTCGTGCACATTTTGGGCTGATTAGACAGGGACCTACAGTTTAATGTAGATTCCGAACCACTAACAAACATCCATGCCACTGCTAGGATACGAACCTGAAGCTTCTGGTGCCAAAGGCCAGAGCTTTAACCAATGGAACTACTGGGAGACAAGAATACAGAGCCACTTTTTGTTTTTAAAAGATGAGGAAAATAAAAAAAAAACTCTAACAGAATGAAATAAGAAAAGGCTTCATCGAAAAGGTTAGTGTTGGTATGAATACTTATTTGACCATGACGGAGAAAAAGCCGTTACAGTTAAGGGAGGTCACATTCCTTTATCAAGGTACATATTTAAGGGATATCATTCTTTAATAAAATTTTTGACCTCTCTTAACCGTAGCGTTACTTGCTACCGTCTTTTCCTTCTGAACATTAATAAATTATTATTGAATTATTTAATAAATGTTGAAATAAGAAGGACCCTTCCTCAACGAACCTCTGTTTCAGATGTTGGGTGTTCTCCGGTTTAAATAATTGTACCACCAAAGCATCCCACACATGTTCTACGGATTTAAATCAGGAGAGTACGCTATTCAACCCATTGTAGGGATATCTTTACTTTCTAGAAGCTCCTCAATGGCATAACTCCGATGTGGCTTGGAATTACCATTCATAAAAACGAATCTGTACCAATGGCATATTGAAACAGATTATTGTGGGAAAGGATCATTTGTTGAAAATAATGATCGCCTGTAACAGTACCATTAATGTACCTACAGTACCTTTTATGATACTTTATACCTACAGTACTTTTTAATAATAAGTAACAGTAAATTTTAATAATGACATCCGGTAACAGTAATTTAAAGCTATGTCTGCCAATATGAGCTTTATCAATACGAATACATACAAAAAAAATTTTCTTTACAATTTTGAATTTTTGCTATTTAATTTTAAAAATTAAAAAATTATAATTATCTTCAACAATAAAAAGTTAAATATTTTTGGAATAGCAATACATTACTAAATTTTAGAGCTGCATAACATCAATATTTTGTGGTGAAAGAAATTTTTATAATAAAAACTTTTCTTTTGTGATAAGGGAGGGAGGACCAAAATGTTATGAAAGAATACTGAATTTTAATAAATTCTAAGATAAGTATTATTTAAATATGTCATTTAAAAGATATTTACTTTCTTCTAGCATTTGAAACAATAGACCCAGTCCATCTAAAAATTAAAAATTAGAAATATTTTTTAATAATAACTGAAACATATGAAAAATATAGGATTTTTGAATTTGATACAATGAAAACTTAATTAAGTTGCATTTTATCTACTTAAAATTATTAAAAATTCTTATATGTAAGCAATAAATAAAATTATTCATTTTTTTATTTTAAATCAATCATAATTTTTTTTTTTTTTGTTCGTCAGTTCTATTACAACCTTCAACAATTCTACTGCACTCTTTTTGTGATTTATTTCAAATAAAATACTAATTATTGCTGAAAAAACCTGCGTTTATGAATGAAATTTGAATTTGAATTTGAATAAATTTATACAGGTATTTTACTTAGAATTAATTCAAATTTATATTAATTATTTTCTTATAAAACAGATAGTTTTAATTTTATCATAAATGGTAAAAAGATATTTGTCGGATAAGTAAAAACTCAGAAGTTATTTATATAGGATTAATTAAAAAAAAATTATTTCTTTCTTTCATTTTTTTTAAGATTAAGTAGAAAAAAATAGAGCACATGTTTAAAATGTATACTTATAAAACTAAAATGAAATTCAATAAAACTGATTTTTTATTATCTGTAAATAGTTCGGAAATATGATTAATTTTTATCCTTTTTATTTATGGTTATTATTATTTTTTGAATTGCATAATTATTTCAAGCTGTCTATAAACTATACAGAAAACTGACATAATTAGTAATTAAATCATTTGATTTCTATGACCCAGTAACTATTTTTTTTCATTATCTCCAATTTCTTTTATTTATCTAACTGAAACATTTAGAGTTATGTGCTTTTCAAATTTTCTATATCCACACACACGAAAACAAAAATATAGTTTCATTCATAAATAATTAATCTTAAATTATGATTGAGTGAAAATTTTCAATAATTCTGGAATATAAGTATCAAAACACGGCTAAATGATATTAAATAAAAAAAATTTTACCCTTTACTCCCTCTGGAGAAAAAAATTGTATCATATCATTTTCATTAAGTACAACTTAACAAGTTAACTCAAGTACAAGTTAACTCTTGATTTATTAAAATGCATATTAATAAAACTAAAACTAAGAAGAAAGTATTCTTAAAGAATAACTTGCGATATATATACAAGGTTTTACTAATCCTTTTAGAAGGAAATTACATTCGAGCAAAGAAATCTTGAGCTGCCAAAATTATTTATGTCTTTTATGCGATATTACATGAAACCATTCTCAGTTTTCCTAGCAATATACATAAGAAATAACAGTTCTATCAAACAAACAAAAATGAATTAAGAACAGTAAAAGTTGGAACAGGATATGTCTTGATTCAGTTTTGTTCGTGGATACAAATAAAATTATTTTTCAAATAAAAAAGGGATATTGAGCTGCCCTACTTATTAAAATTTCAAAAACAGCACTGCAAGACATAGCACACAAAAACAAAATTATATAGCAAGTATTCACAAAATCATTTTAAAAAAGCCAGTTCATTCTTTTTGATTGCCTGGAACTCTTCTCTCGACTCTTCATACTCCCTTTCTCTTTCTCCCTCTCCCATTAATGTTCCAAACTCAAACTAGTTGAAAAAAAACATGCCAAGTCCGAAGTCTAAAGTAAAAGGTCATCCCCTGTCCTTGAAAGGAGGATTTATCAACCATGAACTTTTCCATGAACATGTTCGCTTTATAATTTGTTACGGGGAATGCATGGTAGATCCTTACTGGCATATTAAAAAAAAAATAACTCATTTAGTATAAAATGTATCTCTACCTACTTGCTGAATTTGTTTTGAATTGAAAAATATTACGGTATCCGATCACTGTTGCCAATGGCAGATTTTGTTGCCAGCAATTTTAGCAGAGAATCTGGGAGATAGCGTTTTTATCCTGAAAACTATGATAGCGAAAATAGCAATTGTAAAAGCGTAGAATGTCACTTTACATGCATAAAAGGACCCTCTGACTGAACTGATATCTGAACAGCAAACATCTCTCACCGTTAGAAGTTAATCAGAAATGGATGTTAAGAAGTGTGATATTCTGGCAAGGGCGCAAATTAAACCGCATTCAAATACATGACTTCTTCTTTAATGGCATGTAGCAGTCCCATGGTGGCCCAAGGCCGTATGCCTACAGACACATTCCGAAACATGAGATATTATAGGGTAAGATTGATCAGCCCATTTCCACAGTCATATTAGATAGGAACCTAGGATTTAAAGTGGATTCGAACCACTACAAACATCAATGGCACTTTGCGGAAGTCGAACCCGAAACCTGTGCTCCAAGTGACTAAGAAACAATAGTCACTCGATCATAAAAATTTATTTTTGGTTGTGCATGTAGACATTTGCCACTGATTGTATGTTACGCATGATACCTATGAAAATATAATTATTTTAAAAATGTAGATTTAAAAGTTATAACTATTTTCAAGGTATTTATTTGTAGAAAATCTTTCATTTATGATTTTCATATTTAGGTATAAATGCCTGTTAAAATTTATTATTTATAAATTATAGACATACAGCAAATAATAAAATGCTATGAATTCATCCTTCAACTACTAATAAGTTGCACAGGTTTGAATTTTTAATTACTTTAATTTTTAACAGAACTGCTATTTTAATTGCTTTTATTTTTTAAAAACATATTCATTACACGCAACAAAAAATATACAAAATATACACACATAGTCATGTAATTATTCATTTTGGTATATAACATTTCAACATAAAAAGGTATTCTTTAACGTAAAAATGAGAGAAAATGAAAATTATCTTACTTATTAAAAATCTGAAAAACGAATGATTTTTTTATAAAATTAATATAATGATTTCAGACAAAATAAATTCGTTGTAAATAAATAATCAATTATAAGCAATAGAAAACTTCTACGTAGATATGATAAAGAAATTCTTTTCTAGAAATATCTTTTATTTTGAAAAAATTAATATTTAATTATAACTATTAATTCTTAACTTTTAATTCAATTTGATTTTATTCAATGAAAATTGTTGATATATAAATAAGATTAATTTTTTGTCATTTTTTTTTCTGAATTAAAAAAAGGCAAAAATTTCTTGAGTTATAAAATATTGTTAAACATCAATAAAGTATTATAGTCAATTTATTAAAATCTGTTGAATTGCTTTTCAACAATATTTAATTGAAGAAGATTTATGAATAAAAATAATAGCTTTGATTATTGTACTGGTGCTTTTTTAAAAATATCAACAAGTTTCTTTTTTTTCACATTTCCGCATTTCTTCCTTTGAAATTTAACATTTTATTGAAAACATAATTTAAATGTATCGTTATCATTAAATTATACGTTAATAAATATATAAAAGAAATAGTTTTTACTTTTATACTTATCTATTTTTTCAATTCCTTCATATTTAAATAAAAGTGTATGCCTAACCATGCTTTCTCCTATGCACTGGCAAGAGCGTCCCCTGTGGCGTTTTGGAGAAATGGTCAGTTGGCCTACATACTCACCCGGAGAGGAAGTATATTTCGAGCATCCCGTACGTAGCTGAATATCGGGTTTTTCGGTTTATTCGTGGAATCCTTCCAAGAATCGAATATTCATAAAATGTCTTTAAATGTGTTGTATACGTATGGTGTTTGTGCGTGTAAAAATAAATTGTGAGAGTTCTCCAACCTGCGCCTCAAGTATCTCAACCCAACCACACCTAGTTACAAGATGGTTACTAGCCTCACACTACAGAAGTTAACTATTTGATCAATCTGATAAAAGAACTACAACTTTTTTTATAAAAAAATAATAAACATTAATTACACATATTTTAAAGTAAAATTATTTTCAAGGGGGATTACATGTTAATTTATTAAGTGTCAATACATCCTCAGC
>BPLR01014460.1:0-50010 GCA_021605095.1 Caerostris extrusa
TAATAAATGCGATTGAAACCAAGCTATGCCCATGTGTACACTTTTTTTTTGTAACAATGTTAACTAAATCACACAGACCATGACTTAGAAAAATTGACTTAAAAAATTTTGGTACTATTAACCACCAGGGTTGATTTGATGTAATCACTTGATATATACATCATAATATTAATAAGTTGATGCACATCCTACCAGCAAAATAACTAACGATTAGCAAAACATATTTTTAGGACACCAGTGAGGTCAGTTGGCAAATATTGCTAGATATTTAAAAGTATATAATACATATACAAAATAAAATAAAAATATCCGACATTAGGAAAAAATGATTTTCTAATCAGGAAAATAAACAGTATTTTTCAGCTACTTAAAATTTATATTTTAGCATATGTTTACTGTCTTTTTCAATCTAACAATGTTAAAAAAAAAAAATACAGTAGCATAATTAATAAGCAATATAGCATAATAAATTTTCAGTGGTATAGAAATGTTGATCACTTTTTAATTAAATAATGGTTAATTTCTTTTATACACATCTGACATATCTTTTCTCACAGTTGCAAAGTTTATAGATGTAGTTTTAATGATATTTTGCTGTGTTTAATATCATTTGTGCATCTTTTATAGCACTCAAATCATTTTCTTTTATAATCTCTCACATTTTTTGTTGCCTCCTTCAGCAACAGATGAGATGCTTCTTGTTCCTTTACAAGTTCCTCTTCACTGGAAGACATGATTGATAGCTTCTCACCATATCTTGCTCTGCCTTTTTTTTTTTTTTTTTTTGTAAGGAGTTATCTTCTGACCCTTCATAGAAAAATTTCGATTTTGAAATATTTTGTTTCTTTTTCAGCGGCATTTCTCTTGTCACTATTTATGTTGTCTATAGGATGAATCTTGTGCTCAGGCTTTTTTCACAAAGTTTATCATTTTCTGCATAATAACAAATATGTAATATTAAATTTTTATTAGAGGAAATAAAATTAACAGGTTTCTCTACAATGATATTGGCAATTGCATAGCCAAGGAAAAGGAGTTACAGCAAAATGTCAACACTTTTTCAAACTTTTCTGATCAAAATATATATGTCTATCTGTTTTTGTTTTTCTTTTTGCTCCCGTAATATAAGTTTCTCAAAATATATGGTATACAATGATTTGCTTGAAAAATAGATTTTAAAAATATTATGAAAAGTAAGTTCCTAAGCCAAATTAGTTGCATACCTGGCCTTTGACTCTGACAACTTTATGTTGTTAGCTACGTCTGAGTCTAAAAGCTATAGGTAATACATTGCTGAGTTCTTCAACAGATGAAAAGAGCAGATATACTTGATTGTTGTTAGTACAATATGCTCTTAATTTTTCATTTCAAATTGCTGGCATCCATTTTGACAATTTAAGTACACTGGAATTATTTGAATCATCACTGGAATTCACTTTGGGCAGAGGATTTTTTCAAAAGACTCTGATGCTTTTTGCATGAGACATCACTTGAGCATAGCTCAACTTTGCAACACTGAATTTTTCTACACAGTTAAAAATAGACTAAGGAGATATCCTCCTCATGAGCTTCACATTATTTATTGATTGATTTGGTTATCAATTTTATTTTGAAGCCATTGTTTAAAAAAATTGTGTTTGTCTTGGCATTTTGAATGCAAACACAGTGGTATACCAAAAGGAGCAGTTGTGGGACTCATGCTATTAATACTTACAGTTGAACTGTAAAAGGTACTACTTCACTAAGTGACACCTACAGAGTTTAGCGCAGTACCAAGACAAAGTAAAACTAGAAATTTCCACAAAGTCATAAATGCATGAACTCATTCATGTGTTTCATATCTCCTATACAGCAGCAGCATCTGGGATTTTCACAAAGTTGTTAAGGAGCAAGCTTATTTGTATGTTGCTCTTCCAAACAAAATAACAACAGCATCTGATTTCTATTATTTTTTACCAGAGCACAACCCAAATAATAATTTACTTTCATTGAATTGAGTGGTTACATCACAGCACACTCTCTATCCTGATAAGACAATTGCTACTATTACATCATCCCTTTAAACTAATTGGAAGAAAGAAATGCTAACCTCTCACACGACATCATTCTTTCAACTAACAAATAGAAAGACATTATTAGTGATTAGTTAATACATGTTTGTCTCAACTTGGGATCCGACCCAACAAATTTTGCGTAACACTCAATATTTCGGGACGAGTTATTGAATTTTAAGACATTTCGGAAGTTTTTTTTATTTTTCCAGAATATTCGATGGGACTGCAAGTGCCACAACTACTGGCTTTATGCATTATATTTGTAATTCATAAGATGTTTTAATGCTGTGGTAAAAAAAACACTTTTTTTTTCCAGATTTTTATCTATTGTGTTTTTTAATTTTATTGCTTTATTAAAACTACATGGCATCACGACAAAATGTTGTTATATTAAAGGATTTTATTAGGCTTTCTATCATCTTAAATGATAGAATTTTGAGTAAAATATTATTAAGTGGATTTTTCTTTTCCCTGTTTGTTAATATTTTCTAAAACAAAGCAAAAAAATACATAATTTTATTTAAGTTGTGCAATGTTAAGTCATTTCATTTCTTAGAATGATAACAAAAATGTGCTGGCGAGTTAAAAAAAAAAAAAAATTACTGACATAGTTTTGCATTGAAAATATAGTACACAATGATGATGTCAAAAATTAAGAATTAATACATATAATTATAATAACAATGAACTCACATCTTTGATATTGGGTGGAACTGGGCAGTTAAATCCAGGATATTGTACAAACTTAGATGAATCATATTTTTCTAATAAAAAATAAAACTATGAACATAAATGAATAAAAAATAAATGTTTAAAATAATCATTGATTATAATTAATATCGATATATGAATTTTCAGATTCAAATTCAGCTGCAAACTTTTTGACATATTTTAAAAGATAAAAAAAAAAGTTGATAAAAATGAAAAAAAAAGTTTTAATTTGTTTTAAAAAATTTAAATGATTCATAAAATACAAATTTTGACTGAATAAGCTGTAATCATAACATCATAATATACTAATCACTTAACATCATAATATACTGAAACATCACTTAACATAATTTCATAAATCATAATATATTACTTAAAAATGAGAAAACACATCAAGTAGTATTAAAAGAATGTACACATGAGGTTTCCAATTTTAAATAAACATGTCAATCACAACATGTGATGATAATTCAATAAGCCAATAGATCCATTTTCTATTTTTTTGTATGGGATTCAATGTCACTTTGCTTACTTATGATGCACTGAAAAAATGGTCAAATATGACTTTGTCTATATTCGTGTAGAGATCTTTGTGAACAGAAAGCCTTAAGAGTTTTCACAAATATATAAGAATATATTTGTCAGATTGAATTGAATAAAGGATGTTTTAAAAGCATTTCTTTTTCAAGTGCATGTTATTGACACCAGATTTATGTTGAAGTTTCTATCAGTAAGAATTCAACGTGATAAATATATAGTTTTTTATTTTGGTGAATAACTATAATGCTTATCTACTGACCACATGTAATTTTAATTATGTATGTATTTCTGATTTTTGTAATTTTAATATATATCATGGAAGCTTCACAATTTTTTTTAGCAACTAGCTATACTACATTATCTATAACTATATTGGAGAGATGGTAAAAGAAAATAATCATAGAAACATTTGCAAAACAAAGATTTAATTTTAAAAATTATTTTTTGTTTTGGTTGTACCAATAAATAAAATTATTTTTGATTTGTGATTTAAAGAAATTATGTATAAATTATCAATGTACAGCATTTTTTATGATGTAAACAATTAAAAGGTTTTTGAATATTTATATATTCATCTACAGCAATTTATACTTTGAAAATGAAAATTTAATGGTTATTAATTATAAAAATTATGTTTTTAAATAAAATAATTTGATATTTTAACCTATAAAAAAAATAATAGTTTTTATGCATAATTTTCTTTGAATGTAGACACATAAATAATATTTAACTCAATTTTCAGTGTTTTTTATACTGTATACAAAAAAGTTATAATTATAAATGTAATGCCAGGAGAAATAAAAATTTATTAGAATTTTTTTTTTTTCAAAAACAATTAAGAAAATATTCAGTTAATTATTATTTATATAGTATTATTCTCAGTGATATTTTTCGGTATTTTTAGCAAAGTTGATCAATATTTTATGGAGAATATTCATTGCTTAAAAGAATCTATTTATCTGTAGTAAAAACACTAATTAATGATTTAAGGAAATGGAGGAGAATTTCTGGCCTTTTTGAAATTTTCAGAATTGTTTTCAAGCATAACTGTATTTTCTACGGTAATGTGCAGGAAAAAAGGAGCAAAGCATTGTTACAGTATCAATTCTAGTATGAAAAGGACAAAAATGTTCGCTCCAATGATTTTTCCTACTCAATAGGGGTTCACTTTATTTATTATTACTCTATGGGTGAAGACAATATGTTTGTTCTTTCTCATTCTGCATTTATTATAGAAACTTCTTTTTTTTTTTTATTGTTTAAAATAACATTTCACAAAAAATGTCAAAAACTTATTCTTTTACATTATAAATATGTATAAGTAAATAATTTGTAAAGACTTGCATCAAAACAAAAACACAGCATGCATAGTTTAATAAATGCTAACTCATAACTGATATTTTTAAATTTAGTGTACAATAATCCATTTAGATTTCACTTGAATGCAATTAGGATAACTGTATCCTTAAGAGCATAGACATTCAAAATACACATTGTTTTTATTTTTAGAATATGTAAATTGAAGTTTCCTTATTGTAAGAGATATAGTAATATGAAGATAATAGATATAGTAATGTATACACTTATCCAATTTTACTTGTTTTTAATTATTAAAAAACGAAAACACAAAATAATCACATACATCATGTGATTATTACAATGAGAATGATAAACCTTTAAAAAAAGTTTTTAAATGGATGATAAATAAAATATATGTTACATTACGGGACAGTAACCATTGTTTATTTTAATATCAAACAATACAAATTATTCAGTAAAACCAAGTAATGTGACACATATTGAGTTTATTTAATAATTATAAATTATTCTTTAACAACATTATAATTTAAAAATATATAAATGAATTTTAATTATTTAGTAAGTACAGTAAATAAAATGAAAATATTAAAACAACAAAATGAATTTTTCTCAAGAAACTTTAAAAGGTATATATTATAACTTAAAAAATTATTTCTGTTAGAGAAAGCAAAATTATTCAACCTACTTTCATTTTCTGAAGAACTGGAACTTTCTTCATCTGAAATAGCTAATAAAACAAAATTAAAATTAAAATAACTGTAAAAAATTATCTGTAATTTACATAACTGTATTATAAAAATAAACAGAAAAGCTTAATTGCTGTATATATAGCTTTTTACAACTGCATATTTTTGTTCTTTACTTCCATTAATAACAAATAAGAATTTTTTTCAATGCTTTTTTGTCTTTGATTATTTTTAATATAGGTAACATATTTATATTTAATAAATAATTTATAGATGTTGTAAATAAGTGATCTAACGCATATACAAGGCCACATTAGCTATTGCACTAAAGTATGGGTGAATTAACATATACATTAACCAACCAATATTTTCTTTAAAATGAAATTTTTTATTAGAGTGCGAAATGCATAGCATGAACAAGAAGTAAAGTATGTAATATTGATACATGCATTTACATTATATTATAAACAGAAATTAAGTAATGGGATAAAATAAAAAAGAGTTATTTAAAATTAGTAAATATCTAAATTCAGATGCAATAAAAAAAATGTGTCATTTAAATTTAAAAACAATACATTTTTGTAGTCAAAATGCACACTTATTTGATTTTTTTTTTTTTTTTTTATTGTCATTGCTCAATTTAAATTTTTTTTTTTTTAAGCATAATAATTCAGAAATTTATGTACATATGCAAGTACTGCCAGCAGAAAACAAAATTACATAAAATTAATTATTACAGCAGTCCAAGATTTTAATTAATAAATACTGGCTTACATATGTCAGTGGTAGTTTTCATTTACTAAAAAAATGTATTTAATTATTATTATGTAGCAGTAAAAAAATTCTGTTATGTTGGGCTGGATTCATCATACTAATGGATAGAAATTTGAACACATCTGATCTACAGCAAATTAAAATTCCACATAATATTTATCAAGTTCACATACCTTTACCATCTTCGTCATATAAAGACAGACCAGAAGTCTCAAGTACAGCATCATCCATCCATCCTGGTGGGTACCCAATTATTCTCATTTTATAAATATATGGTGGTAACTGGTCATTTTTCAGCCCCAAGGCTTGTCGTGCATCTGAACTGAATATGGAACATAAATATTATTTTTAAATTACTTATCAAAATATTTAATGTTTTTTTATTTATTAAATAAAATAAAAAAAAGGATCAATATAATTAAGGAACAAATTTAGCATAAAATTGATTAGTTATCAATATGCTGTAAGTTTATAATACAACTAGGTTATTAAACTAAGTCATATTTAGGTTACGTTATGCATTTAAAAATAGGTCCGGTTATAAAATTCAAATTGTTTATTGAATTTTTATTTAAAATAACAAAAAATAATAATTTTAAAGATATTTTATTCAGAATACTTACCTAAGAACACCAGGTTTGAATGAATTATACTTTTCCTCTGCATGATAGCGACTGTATAAAAGATAAAATTATTGATACATAAATATCCACAAAAAAAAGTTTTAACAATTAATAAGTATCAATTGAAAAATATAGTTTCTTTAACCTTATTCTACAATTAAAATAATTATTCTCAATAATTAAAGAATTACTTTTTTGAATAAGATAATGTTAAAATTTGTGATAATAAATTATTTAGTTTTTGATATTTATATTCACATATAAGAATCATTTCTTAAAATTTATTTATAATACAAATATAAAATTTATATTTTATTTAATTGAAATACAAATTTAAAATAAATATATTAATATAACTAAGGTATTAGAGGATATTTTTAGAACAGCATAATGTTCAAAGTCTTTAATAGAATATTTAATTTTGCATTTGTAGTGACAGGGCACGTTTTTAAATTATTCCAAACTACAGTGAAATCATAGCAATTCTGAATTTTTTACATTTCAATATTTGATCAATAATTAACTGAAAACTTAATTAGAAAAATATAAATTTTTAGATTTATATTATATATTTTTTTATTTTTAAATATTAAGAAGAAAAAAAAGCAACAGCATTAAAGACCATAATATAATAAAGTTAAAAATTTACAAATAATGAATAAAAATAAATACAAACACATTATTTTCCATTATGATATCTTTTCTGTTAGCAGCCACTTTCAAGCGATTAATTTTCTCAGGGCAATCCTTTATATGATGATCTCCCAGGCAGTTAAAGCATGTCATAGTCTGTACTCTGAAAAGATATTATTAAAAAAACATTGAAAAATATGAATTTAGGACAAATAATATTGTTCATATACAATTAAAAATATAACAATTGAATTATCATGAATAATATATGTAAAAGAAGATTTTTCATTATGAAATAAATATTCAAGTATTTTTTTTATGTCAGGTTTTTGATTATTGAAATTATTTTTCGTTGATACACAAAATCTATATAAAACCTATACTATACACAGTGCATTTTGGGAGGTAGCTTTCTTAGAGGTTTTCTAAGGCTAATTATCTTATTTATGTTATACGCCAGGAAAAAAAAAAATAGTACTTGACTATAGTAAAACATATTGCATGTAATGCAATTTAAGTTACCCTGCATAAGAGAAAGTAATCTTTTCATCCAAAGACATACAATTTAACTTTCCTCTTAATCTGAACAAACAAATATTTATAAAATTTATGTGAAGTTTTTTTATCTCCTTAAGTATTATCCTTTTCATAAATAATTTTATGTCATAATTCAAAATTATAGAAATTTTTTCCATGATTAACTATTTAATTAAACTCAATTACGTAATGGATATAAAATAATTTTTATGTGTATTCTGTTGTTTTTGTTTCTTATCCCACTTGGTAGATAGCAACATCTAGACCAGGGATGACCAACCTGCAGTTCATCTTGAATATTTTTCTGACCTGTGAGATTTATCACACTTTTACAAAATATATATATTTTATAACGATCAAAGCAGTGAAAACCAATGTATTAAAAAATACATTATGTGTGCATCCATATATTCAAAACTTAACTATCGAAATTATGGGAAAAAAATTAATTTTGATTTTAAAATAATATTCTTTCAAATATATTAGATATATTGCCTGTTTTATTCATAAGTTTACAGTTATGATTCACAGGATAATTAAATTATATTCTGCGAACTCACGATGCGCATGCATCTTGGAACATCTAATATAACAGGGTCTATGTTTCACTTTAAGTGACCTCCCTAGATATGCACAGTTAATTGTTGGATAGTAGAGCAAACCATACTCTTAATTGAAGTTGTTAGCACTTTTGGTTCAATCAAATTGTTTTTTCCTAAAATGAAATTGACCAAACACAAAACTCGCTCAAACATAACAAATGTTAAACTGCAACACCTATTACAATGTGTAAATACCCAAGTCGAAATCGATTTGCAAAAAGCTAATTGAAAGAGTGGAGAAACAAATATTGCACTAGTAAAATAAATATTTTTTAATGACTTCATTTTTTTTATATTTATATATTTAATTTTTTTATTTTGTTTATATTTATCTATTTCATTTTTAGAGTTATATACATCTTTAAAATGTGCATTTAGTATCATAAATATTATATTATCTATGCTTACATGTAAGAATAATAGTAAACACAAAAATAATAACTCATTATGTTTCAATTTTTCAATCTAAAAATGTCTATAGAGGGTCTAAACTACTATGCAGATATAATTTTATATGTGGCCTGCAGAGTTATGATGCATTTTAAAGCGGCCCGCAAGATTATTTGGGTTGGTCACCTCTGATCTAGACCAAGTCCAAAAACCATGTGGTCTCATGGAAGGCAGGAAAAGGGGACTGGTCTGTTGTGAGGGAGCACAACTAGTAAAAGTCTGACTTGTCTCCATGACGCTGACCTTTCCAGAGTAGGGTTGTATGGGACAGGTAGGGCCGTATGGGTAGTTAAGCCGACTGGCAGATTCCAAACCAGGAGACTTTCTCTTTTACTGGATATAGTTGTCAGCTCTACATACAACACTTTACAGTCACATTAGGTCAGGACCTATGGCTTAAAGTGGATTTCAAAGCATTACAAACATCTATGGTACTGCAGGACTTGAACGAAAAACCTGTGCACCGAGCGCCAGAACACTAGTCACTCAACCATCAGGCCCCATACATATTCTAATAATCTCATATGAAGTTTCCTTTTTCATGACATTTTTTTTTGGCACCATAATTGAATGAGTATGGTAAAGCTGACACATCTATGTATAACAGAAGATCTTATTTTTATATAATTAGTATAGAATAATATCAGATAAAATTAAAATGAATTAACTTAATTTTAATAATTGTATTTTAATTGCCATATAATCTTTTGTTAATAAATAAATAAATAAATATACATATTAATTAATAAAGAAATAAATTCAAAAATAGAAATAGTAGAAACTTATGTTGATAAAAAATATAACTTTAGAGACGGAAATAATAAATTACATACATATTAAGGCAGAATTTATAAAGAAAGCTGTTTTTAAATATTGAATTTAAGAATTATATGTAATAAAAACTTGCTTTTCTTCCACATTTTCTTCTGCAGATTCAATGTCACAATGTAAAACATCTTCAAATGAAGATGAATAACTTTAACATTAAGGAATACTCTAAAATCTAAACTACTATACTATACAATAGTTTAAAAAAAAAGCATTTACATAATTTTTTTTAATTTATTGAGTATATATTTCTTTTAATTTATTGAGTATTGAAAATACATTTAACTTCCCTGACTGCTCAAAAAAAAGGCCACTTTTTTTCTGTAAAAATAAAATTTTGTAGTCAACCAAAATTAATAATAATAAAGTATATTATTTTTAAAATATTATAATAAATTTTGTTTATAAGATAAATTAACTAATTAAAATAAAATTGTTGAAAATACATCATACAAACAATATGTATGAAGAGAATAAATTTTTCATTCACTGAAACTGCAGAACATATAAAAATTATACTAAATACACACACACAAATTAAAGTACATCTTATTATTCGTCAATTACTGCCTAAAATCTTTTCAAAAATTAGACATTTAAGAATTTAAAAATAAAAACATTTTTACAATTAAGTTCAATATAAGATTTTATTATTATTTTTAACGCCTACTTAACATTACTTTATTATACATTAAGAATTGAAAAATTAAATTATGTTGCAATTAACTTTACACAAAAAAATTACATTTTCAACTTCTTTGCATGTACGAAGTTCTACATATTTGTACTATCATTTATATAAATGTCCTTATGTGAATAGAGAACAATGTATTAACAATTATAAAAAAAATTTAAAATTAGATTGAAATATAGTTAAGGATACAGTGGAATAACATTTTTTGTATTTTCAGTATTATTAGACATTTTTGATCTCTCAGCTTGTAAAGTTTGCTGTAACTTATGAAATTCCTATAAAGGTAAAAAAGAAAGATATAAATAATATTTTAAACCTATCTAATTTTTACAAAATTGTTTTCATTATTTTCTATAACAAATAATTAGTTATTTTAAAATAAATTTAAAGTATGAAATTTCTAGGATTTTTAATGTTAATTATGAGGAATAATATTTTTTAAAAACTATTACAAAATTTAGTAATGGAAAAGTAGTTAAATAACTAAATGTAAAAATGATAATCAATACTTAAATGTACATAATAAGTAAAAAGTTTTACCTGTTCTCCATTATCATAAATTTGAGAATTTAGAATGAAATGCTCATCATTATCCAAGGTCTCTTTTAGGAAATTTTCTAACTTTGATCTATATTTACTACAAAAGTAATAAACATTTAAATTTATTTCCAGTAAAATATTACAATGGATTTAACGTATAATTTATGAAATATTTACTAACTTTTCATAATACTCATCTCTAAAGATAACTTTTACAACAGAGTTACCCCAAACCATACTCTCTGTAATTTTGCTGATCAGCGTCTTTAATCTTTGAAGTAAATTTGTTAAGAAAGTAAACATAATGAAATATAATACTTAAAAAAATCTACAAGTATGAAAAATAAAATACTTAATACAGATTATTAATATATTTTAGATTGAGTTTATTATAACAATGAAAAAAAAATTAGAAATTAATTAATGAAATCAATCTAAAAGTAATAGGATTTAAAACAACAACAATTTTGAGTTAACATTGGTATAATAGGCAGACTGTTATTATATTGATAAACTGATATAATATATCAAAAAATAAGGGTAACAACAAATAATAAAAATTTGTGTTATAAATAAAATTTTATTAGTCATTTTTTTTAAAGCAATTGTAACCCAACATTTGAGGCATTAGCAAGAAATGGGTCATTGCTCTTCAGATGACAAAAATTGTAAGTTTAATTGTTATTTTATCTTCTTAAAAGAATTGACACACATTTTATAAAACCAGCTACCTTTTATTTTGTATAATTTACAATTAAACAGTTATAAATTATATAAAACCTTAACTATTCTTCAGAAATACTTAACAGTTATCTAGAGGATTGAAGTTCTGGCTTTTATGCTGAACAAAAATATGAATAAAATCCTTACAGAAAATGACAAAATTTTTCAGTAAAGTGGTGTCCCTCATAAAATAATAATAAAAAAAAATTTAATAAAATAACAACAAAAATCTAATTATCTGGTAAAATGTCAATGCAAATATTTTTTTTATTTATTAAAAAACAAAATTTTATGTGGTAGCAATTCAGCAGCTAGTATGTCTTATTTCTTTTAAATCAACTTGTGTTAGAACAATACAATAATGTAAAAAATAATGTGAAGCATGAAAAATTCAACAACCATGAAAAGTTGCCAAATTGGCATAAAACCTAAATGAGTATTTTTTAATGAATGTTGATTCAACAATTGATAAAACAAATTTCAATTGATCTAGGCTTTGTATTAGAAGTATCCCTCCAAATTTCGATAAAGTTTGGATGTAAATTGTGGCTATTATCAGAAAGACACACATAAATAAACTTTCAGAAATATATATAGTGATTATATTGTATAAATTTAGAAATAAAAAATTTGATATCATCTTTATATACATTAATGGATGTATATGCGTATATATTCCAGTAAAACTTAAAACTACAACATTTAGTATTGCAATTTTATTTCACTTAATTCACTATTCTTATATCAGGTTGTATAGTAGTAAATCTCAAAAAATTGTCACTATTTATTGATTAATTGGAACAAAAACCTTGTTTTGCACCTGGCATCTGGCTGTGTTATTGCTTAATCCAATGGTTCTCAAACTTTATTTAAAGTCAGGATGCATTTAAAATCATACAATTAATTATACGTGAACTGTACATAGAGAAATATATTATAATAACTAAGTCAAAATATTACAGAAAAAAAAAAATGCGATAAAAAAATAAAATGAAATACACCAGGCTGAAGTGTTTTAGCAATTTCTTCAATGTTTGAGCATATATTTGAAAGCAAACTCTCATTTTTCTCATCAATGTAGCGAAGATGACCTTTCTTTTTACACTTTGAGGTCAGATTAGAAAATCCTAATTCACATAAATGTTATATTCAAAATTGCAATGAAATTTTCAAAGCTTTTATAGATATTAGCATGCATTCTTCTTTTATAGGAATTCAGAAGCTTTCAAGAGACAATTCCTTATGTTTAATCCTCAATCAAAGATCAGTAGATATAACTACTAATTCTTTTTGTTCAACTAATGTTAGATAATCAACTCCACAGAGTATTACTTACAGATGGCGGAGTCTCAAAGGATGCAATAAAAATTTTTTTAACCTTGAAAATCACAAAGACGGTACTGCTTCTAATAACCAATCGTGGAAGTTGCGACTCCTAGTTTCTAAGATACATACTTTGACATATTATTGCTGTTTGGAACTTTCAAGTAAATAAAAGAAGAAAAAAAAAAAAAAAAAGAAAAAGGATTAGAAAAGTTAGTTGTTTATAATGAAAACTGGCTGGAATCTGGAATACCACAAGAAGCACTGAATTCTGCTAGAGCAAACCAGTGCACTCTGGCACACTCTTTGAGAATCACTGGCTTATTAATCTATAATTTTCTTATTTGTCTTTAGAAATTTTACTGAAATTAAAATGATAAATTTCTTAAGTTTATGCAATTATGTTTTTTTTTTTAATAGATTTTTTTAAAAATATTATTTATAATTATTCAAAATATTCTATTATATAGGCTTATTTATATTTTATTTTCTATAGTCTTTTAAATATTAATATCCATTCAGAAGTTTGCTTAAAATATGCTTAAGTGATTCATTATTTCCAGAAAGGTAGTGCCATAAACAGGTGAGCTCTAATTTGATAATATCTTTCATTTTGAATTTTAACACTTCACAAAAAAAAACAAATAAAAAACTGTATACAAAAAAGGATATTTTCATCATTTAACCCTTTAATTTTGACAGAGTTGTCATTCATGTCAATTGAATGTTTCCATTGTTGTTGGAGAGATTCAGAATCCTTGCCCTTCATCCTAAAATTTAAAACAAAATACAAAAATGATATGCAAACAATCATTTTACATTGGTATTCATAATTAAGAGAATTTTCATTTACAGTGGAATATTGTTAAAACAACTGGTTAAATTGTAATGAAATGAAGTAGGTACTTAGGCTGATATATTAGAAAAAAATATACAACAGTTAAGGTATACACCAACACCAACTCTCAAGAAAGGCCTGTGCTCCACAAGCATAGTGCATTATGCACAACAGCGAATCCAGTATACCCAGCTATGCCCCAACTTTGGAAATGTACTGAGCAGAGAAGCTAACGCTATTGTTCAACATCTTTGTCCTCACTCCCTGTGAAGAAGCCTCACAGAACAAGTTGTGGCGACAAGTTCCAGGAAAGTCTTAATGTACCCCACCAGATACAACAAATATGCTATAGAGCACAACGAAATACCAATCAAAGTGAGTGTCCCAAAAGGGGAGAGTTAAGGTACACATGCAGGATTGTGTGTACTCAATAGATAAAGAAAAATTTAAAACTGAGATTAAAAGTGATTGATAAATGATATGCTACTTTCTTAAAATTATACAGCTTGTACATTGATGGGGAAAAAATCCCAATGCCAAGAAAAAGTTATCGTAGAGTAATGAAATTCGAACAATGCATTTGTCTACTTAACATGTTTAATTTATTAAATTTTAAAGATCAAAGGTTAATTTAAGATCAAGAAATTGCATTTCATTCAATGCTGCTACATTAATAGCCGATGTAACCTCCAGAATTTTGAATGCAAGCCTGCAAACGTGCATACAGGTGCCGAATGTCATTTTGTGGTTCCATGCTTGTTGTACTTGTTTTGTCAATACTGGGATGGTCCGTGCTGGCTGTGGATGATGATGGAGTTGTCGTCCAATGATATCCCATACGTGCTCAATTGGAGACAGATCTGGTGATCTCGTAGGCCAAGGTAACATGTTGACACTCTGCAGAGCATGTTGCGTTACAACAGTGGTATGAGGGCGAGTGTTATCCATTTGGAAAACTCCCCTCATGAATGGCAACACTACAGGTTGAATTACCAGATTGACATGCAAATTCTGACATCAGTGTGTTTGGGATAACCATGAGAGTGCTCCTCTGTGAGGAATAGAAATTGTGTGTGTATCTCCATTGTGTCATAGCAAATTGCTCCCCAGACCAGGACTCCAGATATAGGCCCAGTGTGTCTAGGCCATAAACAGTCTGGTTGCAGGAGTTCCCCTGGCTTCCTTCTGATCAACACATGGCCATCACTGGCACCAAGGCAAAACCTGCTTCAATCTGAAAACACAACAGATCTCCACTCCGTCCTCCAATGAGCTCTGTCCTGACACCACTGGTATAGCAAATGGCAATGGCTTGAGTCAGTGGAATGCACACTACAGAGCGCCTGGCTCGGAGCTGTACATGGAGTAACCAATTTCTAACAGTCCGTTGTGTCACTGTGGTACCAACTGCAGCTTGAATTTCTGCTGCAGACACAATACAGTGCATCCCAGCCAAATATGGCAGTCTTCCCTCTCAGTTTTCCCATGCGGCCGGGCTTCTTGAGGCAGTACCATCCCTTGACCACTGCTTCCAACAATCATACGCAGTGGACACATTCCGGCCAAGTCTTTCTGCAAAATCGCGGAAAGAAAATCCACCTTCTTGTGGCCCTATTATACGTCCTCATTCAAAATCTGTGAGCTATTGATAATGGCTTCTTTGTCTTCTTAAAGGCATTCTTGGTTAACATCAACTCATCATCATCTTTAGAGCAACAGCCCAGTGTGGGCAAAGGCCGTCTACCTACTGGTAGATTTCGAGAAAAGAGATGTTTTGTCTTTTTTTGGGATAGGGTTGTCAGCTCTACGCCCAACGATCAACAGTCATATGAGACTGGGACCTACAGTTTAAAGTGGATTCCGAACCATTACAAATATCCATGGCACCGTCGGGATTCAAACCCGAAACCTGTGGTACCAAGCGCCAGCCACTCAGCCATTTGGGCCCTAACATCAACTCAATATGTCAAATTTCAAAGCTCAATAATGCTCACGAACTTAACAACACACATTTAAAGCAAACCTGATTTGCATGTTCCGAATGGGCCTATTAGAGCTACACTTACGCGAAAAGCGCAAAAACTGAATAAATGTCATCTTTTAGACGTATAAACACACCTACCAAATTTCATTTATCTAACACAAGTCTTTCTTGGTGTTGGGATTTTTTTCCGTCAGTGTATAATGTGAATTTATACTCTAAATCAAGCAATTTATATAATAATGTAGTAATCAGTTCTCCTAGTCCAGCAACATTATTTTGAGATCTTGAATAGTTAAGGAAGTGAAAGGAAACTTGTTTTCCTAAAGCATCTCAGACATGCCCTATAGGATTTAGGTCTGAAAAAGCCCTCATCTTACAGAAATTCATTAACTAGTCGAGTTCTTGTGGATAAGTATTGTTATCCATTAATATGAAATCATGATCAAGAGCACCCCTAAAAGGCAAACATTGGGTCCCAAGATCTTATCCCAAGTAGCAATTCTCCTTTTGTTCCATCTTATAAAAGATAGAAAAATAATTATCTTCATTGGCTTTTGGACAACATGAATAGGCTTTTTCTCAATAGAACCAGCCGTTTTAAATTGTTTTCATAAGTTAAACATGATGCTGGATATTACATTTAAGTTTAATAATCTTCACTTGAGACTAACCTGCTTTAGTCTCCCTTGATTTGCCACTTTATTCTATCATCTAAACATTGGTGGTTACTCATGTTAACTGTCTGCTTCTGAATTTCCACAAAAGTTGTAAAAACACCACAAAAATGCCAAGGTGCGAGAGCAAATAAACCACAGAGACTGCCAAATATGATTTTAATATCTGTTTTCCTTTATGTCATGTACATATAAACCTTATGCAATCAAAATTAGAGATTAGCATCTTTGTTTGGAAGCACTAGTTTTCCCTCCTGTTCATTATTTTCATAAAAATCAATAAAACATGCAAATTCTCTTCATTTTGAATACATAGAAAAATATTACAAAAAAACTTCTGCTAGTTTCTGAATACATACAGATTCTACTGTATTTTTTAACTTCTGCAAAAACAGACATTTGTTATATCATGTACTTTATATAGAAAAGAATAATATTTTTTCCTTACCCTTTAAAATGGTTTAAGGTTTTTTTTTATATATTAACATGCACAAAAACTGATGCACATTAAGTAACTTATTGCAAACAAGTTTAATTTGTAATTTTGTTAATAAAAATTTTATGGCTTTTAAATCTTATTTTATAATCCTGCATTAAGATAGTTAAATTTTTAATAAAAATTATAATCCAGATAAAGTTGTCAGTTATACTACACTTTAAATATATCACCTTTACTTTTGCCTTTCAATAAATAAAATACAACCATGAATATAAGTAGATTATCTATTTAAAATAAAATTTCAATCAACAATTCAAAAACCCATTAAAAATAAATTTTTTTGTAAGTTGATGATTATCAATAAATGTAAAGTAAATTATATAAATTATATCAATCTTATTTAAAATTTAATTTATTATAAATTGATAACAGCAATTATCACTGTATAAGAAGCAACTAAACAAAACTTATACAAAAGATATCCCTGAATTCACTAGTCAATCATTAAGGGAAGGCAAAATACACATAAAGCAATTTTTGTATAGCAATATGGAAACCGAAAGTACAAACAGAAAAATTAGAAATTCTAAGAAAATCAAAATGCTTTTTACTAACACAACAATTACCAAAATGCTGTCATCAACATAAAGGACAAAGAATCATCAGTTTCAGTTTCAATCTAATTATCAGTTTCAGTACAAATTTAATTCACATTCCTCTTTTTATGAAGAATTTAACATAATTAAAATATTTTCATTGCTTGGCAATGTCTATCAAGTGATTGACATGCCCTTTCGAAGATGTTTCGTAAACAATAGCAGCAGTGACTAAAGTTTTTTTAAAGAGATCCTCATTAGAGTCAATTGATATGATGAGCGTCTTAAAATATCTTAAGATAAATGTTTTGAAGTGTGTCCATATGAAAAAATTTATATTTGATAAATCAGTCGAAGGTGTCAGTCAAATACATCTCAGCAGAGATACTCAAGGTCAATGTCCTCTTCTGACAAAATCAGTAATTTCTGATTCTCACATTGGTATACAAAAATACTTTCTGTATTTTGTCTTCCTTTTAAAAAGTTTGGCCAATGAATTCGGTGACACTGTATAAAATGTAACTAATTATTAGTTTAAATAAAAATTTAATTCAGATTCTACTTTTTGTGAAGATTTTAACATAATTAAAATATTTTCATAAAAAGAAGTTTGTTAGTTTTTTGAAGAATGAATTTTAAAAAATGTAAACTTATGAAATGACTACTTTATTCAGAGCTTTAATTTTTAATAATGTGTGATTTTTTGATGTACTAAATACTTTCCCTCAAATTCAATAATATTTATAAGAACAAATAAGTATCTTGAATTCAGATAAGATTTAATTAAATAATAATAGTTATCAAAATTTTACAAAATTAATACATTCATTTCTGATTTTAATAACACCTTTTTTTTTTTTTTTTTTTTTTTTACTAACAATTCATTAATTGAAACAATTCGTAAGTTGAAGTAAAATAAACCCTGTGTATACAGTAACTTCGTTATGTAGAATTTTTTATATTTTTAATTGTAATTAAAAACATGTACAAATAATATAAATGAGAAATATTTGAAACTGAAATAAGTGAGAATGTCTGAAGTCTATATAAATAAGAAGGAACAATCTAAATTATAACTAAAACCATTTACAAAAGTCAAAATAATAACTGAAAAATTAATCAGATAAAAAAAATACATATTCAAACCTTATTGGAAATGTCCTCGAATTTTGTAATAAAGCTTTGTATGAAAAAAAATGTAAATATAAACAACGATGAACAAGTATTTGACGTCAGATGATGTTTTCACGTGACGTCATTGTAGTTAACCATAGTTAATGCCATTTTAAATTAATGTCTGTCAAATTTTGATAATATATCTTAAATATATATCAGGCAATCAATTAAATAACTACATTTATAATTTAAACTTTAATTTTTCAGTAATTTTCAGAATATAAAAACAATTTCTTAAAAATATAAGAAAGTATTTCTAACTTTCTTACATAAATTTCTTCTCCATCAGAAAGCAAAAATATAATACACCTTTCAATGTCTAGAAAGTGTAGAAAATAATAAAAAATGATGATGCAGATTTAATATTTATAGAGTTTTACTTAATATTTATTAGTAATTATTTTTTTGTAGCAGTATTTGTCTTATTTTAATCATGCAATGTTGAACTATTGTGATATTCATGAATATATAAAATATTGTTTATTTTTGTAGATATAATTTTTTTTTTAAATTTGTAAAAAATTTAAAAGGTATTGTTACACTAAGTATCATTTTTTATTTTTACTGTTTTTATTAAATTAGGATACAAGGTCATGTTGATACAGGACTCTTATGACAGCTAAACAGCTTTTTGAGAAACAGGATACGGCATTTTATTAATGCTAATTAAGATTCAATTTTTATGTGCAAATTACAGTTTTGGAATTGAATTTTTAAAAAAGAATTTTTACTGGTATTTTCAAAAAGTAAACAAAGAAAAAAATCATAGCAGTTCGTTCTGAATGTTTCGCCCAATGGTGTCATTGACATTGTAACCTCGAGTATCCGCGTTTTCTCATTTGTTGTTTCTGAACAAGGAATTTCGGTTACAGACGTACAACTACTGTAACTTTATTTTAGGTGAGGGCAGATGTGTTTCTTTTGACCCTATTTTTTCAGTTTGTCCTCTTTCAAATATCTACGGCACTTTTTCGAAAATTTTTTTAATCAATTACTAAGGGAACTGAACTTATATATCATTGTTTCTGTTATTAAGGAGAGACTTGCATAATGGCGTTGACTCGCGTTCCGTCACCACCACCAACACCGCAGTCTGAAGCAGCACAATCTGTAGCTGAAAGCTGGTGTTATACACAAGTGAAAGTAATTAAATTTTCATTTATGTGGACAATAAACAATTTCAGCTACAGTCGTGAAGAAATGGGCGAAGTTCTGAAAAGTTCAACTTTCTCAGCTGGCTCCAACGATAAGTTAAAGTGGTGTTTACGTGTAAATCCCAAAGGCTTAGATGAAGAAAGTAAGGATTATTTGTCTCTCTACCTTCTATTAGTGTCGTGTAATAAAACAGAAGTCAGAGCAAAATTCAAATTTTCCATATTAAATGCTCGCAAAGAAGAAACCAAGGCCATGGAAAGTCAGAGAGCCTATAGATTTGTTCAAGGCAAAGATTGGGGCTTTAAAAAATTTATCCGCAGAGATTTTCTGCTTGATGAAGCTAATGGACTCTTACCAGATGATAAATTGACATTGTATTGTGAAGTGAGCGTTGTTGCTGATTCTATAAACATATCTGGTCAAAATAGTGCTATTCAATTTAAAGTTCCTGAATGTCACTTGTCTGATGATTTTGGTAATCTCTTTGATGGTCAGAAGTTCAGTGATGTTGTTCTCAGTGTGAATGGGCGAGAATTTGCTGCTCATAAAGCTATTCTTGCTGCTCGTTCTCCTGTATTTTGTGCTATGTTTGAACACGAAATGGAAGAAAAGAAGCAAAACAGAGTAGAAATTACTGACATGGATCATGAAGTATTAAGAGAAATGCTTCATTATATATATACTGGAAAAGTTTCTAACATTGAAAACATGGCTGAGGATTTATTGGCTGCAGCAGATAAATATGCCCTTGACCGACTAAAGGTTATGTGTGAAGAGCATATTTGTGCCAATTTGTCAGTTCTCACTGCTGCTGAAGTTCTTATATTAGCTGATATGCACAGTGCTGAGCAATTGAAGGCTCATGTTATTGATTTTATAAATATGCATGCTACAGATATTATGGAAACACCTGGTTGGAAATCTATGATCATTTCTCATTCTCATTTAGTTGCAGAAGCTTTTCGTGCGTTGGCAACTCAACAAATTCCAGCAATTGGTCCACCAAGGAAGCGTGTCAAACCATAAAAGAATACTAATAATACTAATGCAAATTGTGAATTTTTGCTTCCAGTATTTTTATTTACATTAAATATATCCTCTACTGAACAATTTGTTTTCAGAAGCAAGAAATGAACAGTTTTGCTCATTTGACTTTGGATTGAAAGCTTGTTTCTGATATAACTTTTTATTTTCACAATTTAATTGTAGAGTTCATGAGTATGTATTTTAAAAGTAATTGATTTTGTTTATATAAATACTGCTTTATCCTAATACATATGCATTGCTTCATGATGATTGCGAAACAGTATGCATGTTTCCTTTCTGGAAAAAAAAAGACCTAATGCCTTTTGTAGTATAGTAGGAAACGGCTTCTGTGAAAACAAGCCTGCTTTGACTTTTGTGCTGGTTAATGGATCTTCATATATGTTTGATCATAAGAATTATTGCAGTAAGATGTACATTTATGTTCTGGTATATATAAAACCAGTTTTCTAGTGTTTCATTCAGTATTTCATGCATATGGGATTACAAACATGCAAAATCCTATTGACTTTTTCTATATCTTCAGTTTTCCTTAATGAATTTGCAGTATTAAGCTAAATGTCATAACTTTGTAGGTTAGTTCAATAATTTGTGCACTTTTTTTTTTTTTTTTTTTTTTTTTAAATTTTTGTTTGCACTAGTGGTTATGGTGTTCAAAATTGAAATTTTGTGAAACAGAACTGGTAAGTTAATTTTTATATATTTATTTATTTGGGTTTTTTTTTTTTTGTCAAAAGTCATCAGCTTATATTTTTTTATGGTACTTAAATTTTAACTGCTTGTCAGTGATGGATTGCTGTCATTAGTCAATGTCAATTAAGTTTTGTTTTGAGCAGAAAAAGGTAATATGAGTGATCATTTGTTGATATCAATACATGCAGTTATTTCGAGCGATTGTTCACTACATAAAAACTTTTTTGTATGAATGATTTTAGATTTATCTAAATTTAGTATTAATTTAGGTAGTGTTTGTTATGCTTTTACATGTTTATTATTTTCATTTTCGCCCAACTTTCTGCCTCGTGAAACATGTAGAAATTTCTCTATATAAATAAATTATTCTGATAGAAGTTTTCTGTATATTCTTTGTATTATATCATATGAATTTTTTTATATGTTTTAAAATTTTATTGTTTATTCATTTTAATGTACCTGTTTTGTACAAATTTCGGCAGCCTCTCGACTTTTGATGTGATATTGATTTTGTTAGTAGTTAATAGAAAAAATACTTTCACTTTCATATAATATTAAATTTATAAGTTATTTTATGTTATATAAAGCAATTGTTTTATTTTTAAAAGTATTTTTGTATATTTTCAAAATTGACTTTACTTGAAAATTAGAATTTACTTTATACTTTTATTATATTAGCTTTGGTAGCATTTATCTTAAGATGGTTAAATTTTATGCTGTCATTGTGAAAGCATTATTTTATCTCGTTATTATCATTATTGAATTTTATTAACTGCAACCAAGTTCCCTTCTAAAACTATTTTTCTTGATGTTCTTTTTTGGTTGTTAAATTAAATATTCTACAAGTATTATTGGTTAATAAAATGATGTAGCTAATCAGATTTTCAAAGTTATTGATGATTTATTAGACAAAAACAATATGATTTAAATTGTCCTGTTAAATATATTGCTTATCTTATTTATCATTAACTATATATTCAAAATTGCCAAAGGTGTTGTAAAAAGGAAACACTTTTTTCTTTAATAATTTACACACACAAGCGCATATATTTATCTGACTTTCTATTTAAGATTGTTTGATATTGTTGACTGCCCAGTACCTGCTGAAACAGTTAAGAGTAGATTTTTGTTTAGTTTTCTTATATTAATGAATTATACAAGAATGAATAAAAAAAAACTACTGTAAATGCAATATATTAAAATTATTGTATTTAAATGTTATGTAAGAATTTAACATAAGTTAGTCTTTATGTATATTTGTATTGATAAGTAGAAACTTTTCAATATTTCATTTCAGACATTAATGATACATAAAACTGTTTTGTAAATAATATTTAAACCAGATTCCTTTATATAATTTTAATGGCATACATTGCTGGTCAATACAGAATCGGTAATATTTTTACATTAGTAGATGCCACCAATTACATTTGCATTACCTTAGAAAATCTTAATGTATACTTGCATATATTCTACATTTATTAATTTTAAAATTGCACATCTTTTATCACTTTATACATGTAAATATTCATCTCCAATGCCAGTATATGATGGTATTTTTTTTCCTATATAAAATGCTTCCTATGTTTGTTATTTAACTTTTAATTTCCTATTGTTAAAATGTTAATATCATAATCAAAATATGTATTTCCTGTTTATTTTTTATTTGAATATGCATTTTGTTTCAAAAGTCCTTTAATTTTTTTTGCTTATCTTACAAAATCCAAATTAAATATATTTTACAAATTTAATTTTCTTTTATGGTATACATGTAACAAAATTAAAAAGTGTGCATTGTAATTGCTTAATAATGTACAAAATTTGTGATTGTAAATTATTTGTTTGAAAGAAAGAAATTAAAACAATGAATTAGTTTCTTCAATTATATCAAATGTACCTGCTCATATCTTAAATAAGAAAATGTTATTAACCTAGCAAGTTGTTTTGTTTTGGGACAGTACATCATTGACTAATCTTAATTCATTATAAATGCCTGGTGATTTGTATTTTTGGAAATTAATAAATTAACTTATTGAAATCTTTGTGGAATCTTTTATTGTTCAATGTTCAAAATGTTTTTTAAACTTTTGAGAATGAATAGCTTATTACTAACTTAGCTTATACTTATGTATAGCTTATTATTTCTTTTCACTTCCTACTTATTGAGCTGACATTCAACTTCCGTGGCTCTTTGTAAATTAATTTTTGTTGTTCATATTTCTAGTATAGCATCTAATATTGATATTTCTTACAGTAGTAGTTTTAATCATCATGTCATTTAATAACTAAAATCTTAAGTTTGTTAGCTTTCTTATAAATGATTAGTCTATAAAATATGTCAAAATAAAATAGAATATTACTGATTCAGAGAAGTAGAGAACCTCGTAACCTTCCTTTCTGAACTTAAGTGTGCAACTTCCGTGCATGATCTGCTCTGACAATAGCTAATTGTATTTGTTAAATTAATAATGGATGAGAATATCTCAAGAGTTGCCAATATGAATATTTTTATATGATTTTATTTGAAAATTCCTGCACCTTTACAATTCTTTAATTTTATATTAAAAAATTAATGTTCTAATGCAGAGACTAATCAAAAAGAATTGAAATTATAGAGGCTTTTTTTTTTTAGATTTGTGGAATTTATATATTTTTGACAGATGCTATCAATTTAAATTAAAACTAGTTTTCTTACTTCAGATGCTTACCTCAAAGTGAATAAAATAAAGATCACAAAATTCATATGATTGTAGCCAGAAATATGCGACTCTCGGTTTTGCCCCTAAAATTGCATAAGATTATCAGTTCTTCATTAAAAATGGATAATTTAATAGTACAGTTATACACTGAAGTGACAAAAGTCATGGGATAGCAATATGCAAATTTTCAGATGGCAGTAGCATCGCGTAGAACAGGTATAAATGCGCAGTGCTTTCATTTCTGTTCAAGTTATTCATGTGAAGAGGTTTTGACGTGATGATGACCGCACGACGGGAATTAACAGACTTTGAACGCGGAATGTTAGTTGGAGCTAGACGCATGGGTCATGCCATTTCGAAATCGTTAGGGAATTCAATATTCCCAGATCCACTGTGTCAAAAGTGTGCCGAGAGTATGAAATTTCAGGCATAACATCCCACCATGGATAGCGCAGTGGTCGACCGCCTGCACTTAACGACCGAGACCGGCGACGTCTACAAAGAGTAGTAAATTCTAACAGACAAACAACACTGCGTCAAATAACCGCAGAAATCAATGTGGGACGTACAAGGGACTTGTCTGTTAGAACTGTGAGGAGAAATTTGGCTTTCTTGGGCTATTCCAGCAGAAGACCGACTCGAGTGCCTTTACTGACAGAACGACATCGCTTGCAGCGACTCTCGTGGGCACGTGAGCATATCGGTTGGTCCCTAGATGAATGGAAAACCGTGGCCTGGTCCGATGAGTCACGATTTCAGTTGGTAAGAGCTGATGGTAGGGTTCGAGTGTGGCGCAGACCCCACGAAGCCATTTACCCAAACTGTCAGCAAGGTACTGTTTAAGCTGGTGGTGGCTCCGTAATGGGTGTGGGCTGTTTTTTCATGGCATGGACTTGGTCCTCTGGTGCGACTGGACCGAACATTGACTGGAAATGCTTATGTTCAGCTACTTGGAGATCACTTGCAGCCATTCATGGACTTCATGTACCCAAACAACGATGGGATTTTTATGGATGACAATGCGCCATGTCACGGGCCACAACTGTTCGCGATTGGTTTGAAGAACATTCTGGACAATTCCAACGAATGATCTGGCCAACTAGATCGCCCGACATGAATCCCATCGAGCATTTATGGGACATCATCGAGAGGTCTGTTCGTGCCCAAAAATCCTGCACCATCAACGCTTTCACAATTATGGACGTCTATCGAGACAGCATGGCTCAATATTCCTGCAGAAGACTTCCAACGACTTGTTGAGTCCATGCCACGTCGAGTTGCTGCACTTCGCCGGGCGAAAGGAGGGCCGACACGATATTAAGAGGTATCCCATGACTTTTGTCACTTCAGTGTATAATAAAGGAATGTCAATGATAATTTTAATTCTTGTAAATTGATGCTAAATTAAATTTTAAAGTAATTTGAAGAATGTTTTAAAATCAAGGATGGAATATAAATTTGTTTTTATTTTAAAGATATTTTCATTAACAAATGTTAAAAATAAAACACTTTTTTTTTTTTAATCAATGAATGTTATTTTGCCAATATGTATTATATTGCTGAAAGTTTGAGCCACATTCACACCAAGGCTGAGGTTTGTCATTTGTCTATGCCTAACTACACAGCATCTTAAGTGTGAATGTGCCTTGAAGGAAACTAGCTTGCATTCGGAAGGAAAGTTATGTAATTAAGACAGATGCCAGCTCATAAAATGTACAAATTAAAATATCAGAATATTAACTATATTAGAATAATTTAAGGGCATGTTTAGATTCAATCTGTAAATTAAAACAGTACTAAATTAAGTGTATCTCAATTCAACCAGTTTTTAATTTAAGCTTCTTAATAAAAAAAAAAAAAAAAAATATCTTAAAGCAAACAAATGGAAAAGTATCTTTCTTTTTTAAAAACATTACAATACAATGAAATTATTACCATTAAATTTTTTATATACATCATAATCTATATATGTTTATGTCGTCAGCCTATGCATTACAGCAATACTTCCAATACAAATCTTGTATGAGCTGAAAGTTTTTCTCAAATATGGACCAATATTCGTTAAAAAAAAAAATTACATAAGCGGTTTAAACCAATTTAGTGAATTTTTCATGCTGATGTAAAACATACTAACCTCTATTTGATTTTGCAAAATAGCAGATAAGTTGTTTTGGGTTGACAGATGAGTAAGGAAGCAGTCATGTTTTCCCTTACCTTAATGCTAATAAGCAATCTTTAGGTTTCAAAATTTAATAGTCATTAGGACAAGGAGAATATTTTGTTTAACTTCATGCTGGTTTTTAATGTTAAATTTGCAAGGCTACCTAAGAAAAGAAAATTATTCAATCATATGCTCGAGCTAAAGATGATGTGTTGAATAGATATAAATCAAAATAAAAGAGTTAATAAGTTTTATTTTCTGAAGTTATGCAATGCTGGGATATATGTGCTAGTTAATCACATTATTTTATAACATATCAATTATAAAATATTGGTTTAATGTTTTGTGCAAAAAACAACAAAAACTTGTGTAAATTTAAATCAAACTACTCATACTACTGTTAAATTTCAAAATGGTTGGGCTAACTTGAAATAGCAAAATTTACATGATATCAAAATGCTTTATTGTTAGTAAAGATAAATTTTTGATACATGAAAAATATGTACAAATATTAAATTAAATTAAAATGTACAATAGATTTGAAAGAAAAAAAATCTTTTTTCCTAACAAGTTACATTATAAACAGTACTATATGTTCATTTTAAACTTCTGGATATTTTCACATTCAACACTTCTTTTTTTTTTCTTCTTCTATGATTGAATGTCAGATTGATTTGTTTCTGTTGATTCTGTGTCTTTTAAAGCTACTTCAGGCTTGATTTTTATGGAATTTTCATGTCTTTTCTTTTTTTTTAATTTTTTTGCAGATGGGCTAATATCTTCTCCAGTAAGTATTGATCGCTTTCTTTGATATATTTTCTTTTTTTCTTCATATTCATCATATTCTAAATTAACAGCAGCTTCCCTAAATGCAACATCAACTTGAAGGGCTATTTTCAATACTTCTTTCTCTGAAATAATGGAAATGAATAAATAATTAATATTAATAGTATAGCTGAAAATGATAAATTAATGTTTTATAAACCAAAATCCGAAATATATTCTTTTGTATCACATAACTGAACTTTGATTTTTTTAAAGAAAATTAAATTTTATTTTATTTTATTCATAGTTTACTTTCTAAGCTGTAAAATAACTTGATAATAAACATATATATATATATATATATATATAATTACAGTGTTAAGTGTGCTAATTATTATTTAAAGAATCAAAAATACATTTGAAGTTTCATTTTTTTTTTAAATTACTTATATTTTTATCTCTTTAATATGTGTTTATAAAAAATAATTTTATATAAAATATGTAACCACAGAAATTTAAATATTTTTTAATTAATTTCAATTTGAATAATTTATTATTGAATATTGATTGCTTTAAAGATCTATCCAAATCTGCTAATGTAAAAGGGAGGAGGGAACCAGTTTTACGTAATAGGATTATGTCATACATACACACACACACACACACACACACACACATTAATTTTAATTGCAAGAAAAACAATTATTTCTGATCACAAATAAATACAGCAATTAAAAAAAAAATAGTTATGTTACTGAAAATTTCTATTTGCAGCTTTTAGGTCATAAAACTATAACAACATTTTTACTACCGAGTTTTAAGAAAAGTATAGAAATAATAATAATACAAATTTTCTTGTTATGTACAGAAAATTTAATATTAAAATAACTTAAAATAAATACCTGAACTTCATATTCAGTGAGTTTCAATTTAATTTTTTCTTCAATTCTCATAAGTCTATTAATTTCTGATGGTGTCATCAGAGTAAGTGCTAAACCTCCTCGTCCAGCTCGAGCTGTCCTGCCCACTCTGTGAACATAGTTATTTGGGTCTGGAGGCACACTGTAATTGATGACCAAATCAACCATTGGAATGTCTAAACCTGTTCAAAGAGTGTCAGAAATAAAAGCAAATTAACATTGTTTTGAAAATTACCTGTATAAAGATTATCAATTAAATTTTTTTTTTTTAAATTATACCCTCTCCTGCCAAGATAATAAAAAAAAAAATCTGATATGTTTACTCTTTTTCCTCTACAATTTATCTAAAATTTATTCTCTTAAAAGCAATGATATAGTTTATATATTATATAGATATATTTTATGGTTTATATACATGTTTTTTGACTAATTTAATTAGTGTTTTTAAACAATGACAAACATTGATTTGATATTCTCAAATAATACTATAATTCTACTAATATTTTATTAATATTAGTAGCACATGCTTCAGTGCATTAAATAATGTTAAAGAAATCTTAAAAGAAAGTTAATACATCTCTTAATATTTAGTTGCATAATTATAAATGTCAAAATACTAATTTAATTTTTTTTTTTCTGGTAATTTGGAGTTATAGGTATTACAATGTACAATAATATTAAGACTTCATAATAACACTATTTCATGATATTGAAAATATGAAATTAATAACTTTGATTTAAGTAAGAAAAAAGAATATTTAAAAAAATGCAAGATAAATAATAAAATTATTTTCTTAATCATATAAATTAAAACTCTTTATTTATTACTTGGGGCACAGTAATAAATAATCAGTTTTATAATTGAAAAAAACTGAAATTTTAAAATAATTTTAACGTATTCATAGCATTTAAATAAATTACAACAAAAATAAAAAGTTTTTTATGTATTTATCTCATCTTTGACTGCAATATTTTGAATTAAACAGACAATCTCTTCAAAGAAAGCTTTAAAAATTGTCAAAATAATAATAGTAATATTTAACATACCTCGACTTGCCATATCAGTAGCTACTAATATTTTAGTCCGATTAGATCTAAATATTGTTAAAGCTGTTGCTCTTTCTCGCTGCTTCATGTGGGAATTCAATGCAACATTTTCAAAGCCTAGTTTTTTAAGTGCTTGCGACACAACTTGGCAACAACTACAGAAACGAGATTAAAATTTAATAGGAATGTCAGCAATTAAAAATATTACGATTACTAAACAACATTTGTATTAATAACTTTTATAATTAAATAGAATATACAATAAAAATAAATCATGTATTGAACTATTTCACCCATGTCATTATTATGTTAGAGTTCACAAAATAAAACTATCATAGTCAAAATATGCACAGTGGCCAAGTGGCAACATAGGCATTAATGTGTAGGTAGGATGTGGTTAGAATCCACTGGAGGCATTATTATAATCATTGTTTTCAGAAACGAGGAGACAATGCCAATTGTGACAATGTATGTAAAGCGTTTCTCATTGATAGGCTGCCAGGTTTTCTTTCATACAACATGCAAATGGTCATCTCAAAAGACACTGTCCTCTCCTTATCATTTGTTGGTAGGTTGTTCGTGGTTTTTACATGAGGCCCACTGATGTTTCAATCTCACCTTATTTTTCTCAGCTGTGAATGCTTTCTAGTGAAAAAAATAGCAATTTTGAATCATCAGCATGCATAGTGTGTAATTAATAAGCTTTCTACAAGTACTAGTATGAATAAAAATCAATTAATTGATGAACATTGTAATTTTCAATATAAATGAGGATTACAATATTTTAATACTTGCAAAAATAAAATTTTGTGTTTGACATGTAGAACTATATTTCAGTTTACAAAGAATATAAAATTAAGATAATCCAAGACAAATCATAAAGGAAAATGTGAAAATATCTTGCCCAACTTCAGCAAGCTACATTGTTATAATTAAATTTGAAACTACAAAATGTATTCATCAAGATTAATGGAAATAATATAGCTGTTGTCAAAACTAATTATTTGCTATAAAAATTACAAGCAGGCGAAACTCTTCACTGATGGAGAATTTATACAGTGGAAAAGATGTATTCACATGAATTAAAGATATTAAAATATATATATACAAATTCATTAAAAATATTTAACATACTATCATTAGTAGGATTGATGAAGTAGCAGGAATTTAAGTAATCAACTAAAATCTATAATTACAATATTTGAAACCTATTTTATTGTAATTAACAAGAATACAGATATATGGGATACCAATTAATCATTGTGCCCCAAAATTTAAAATATCAGACATACTTAGGAATGAAACTAAAATTGTCAATTACATTCATTCAAATGGGCTTAACAATCATCAATTACGAACATCATTATAAAATATAGGTAGAATACACTGATCTAATTTATGCAGATTAGATAGCTATCCATTTATGAAGTGCTAAAACAATTCTTCAAATTACCGAATGAAATTGCCATTTTTTTAATGGAAAAATTATGAACGTGGAATGTTAGAAGATTATAAATAAATAATTGGACTATTTCAGTTGATATTACATTCCCTTAGAAAACTTAATCCTTAATTTCAAAGTAAACATTTTGTTGTACCCATGTAATTTGATAGTAACATGTTTAAGCAGAACCTATTGCTATGGTAAAAACAAATTCAAAAAGAAAATTTATCCCATTTTGAAAGTATTTTAATTATATATCTTAAAAACCAGTGGTAAACAAGTTTGATATGCCTACAACTTGTTAGAAAAGTAGAGAATTATATTTCATTGAAATTTATAAAAAAAAAAAATTATCTAAATGAAAGGCATAATATAAAAAGTTACTAATATTTTAAATTAAAACATGCAACATAGAGAAAAATAAATTCTAAAGAAAAAAATTATTAAAATTACTAACTCGCAATTTTCGTGAAGATAATCACAGAATTGTCTGGATGTTCGGCTTGATAATCATTAATAAGTATGATTAAATGTGCACTTCTAACAGTTGCAGACCTTACTAGAACATATTGTTGTTTGAGTTCAGATACAGTAGATTGATTTTCAGCTTTCCAGACAAATGTTGGATTCTTAGTATTTTTAGCACCATTTTCTAACATTTCAGTCATTGTCGCACTGAAGAACAAAGTTTGTCTTTTCTTGGGTATAGTATTTACAATCACTTCTAACTACAAATAAATAAAATAAGATTACATAATTAATTAAAAACTCTAAATCCCAATTTCTATTAAAATCTAACATAAGTTTTTCAAAAATACATACATCTTTAAAATGTTAAGCATTTTGCATACTTGTTAATTGTATAATAAATTTATGAAAATTATAAACTTTTAAAGTTATTCTGTAAATGAAATAAAAAATATATTTTCTTATGTGTTTAATTTCATTATTAATTATAACTAAAATAACTATTAACTATAACATATAACAATAAGTATAATGAAAAGTTTTATATTAACTATAACGTCACTATAAATATAAGTTAAATTGAAAAACGATTTCGTCATACTTCTAAAAAATAGAAAAACATATTTTTCTTAATACAACATTTTTTAAAAAGGATTATACTTGTACATTAATGAAAAATTCAATACAGCATTGTTATTTAAAAATTTAATTTTTATTATTACTCTCAGTTACAATTTATGTACATATTTAGGTGCTTGTAAAGGGGTGATGGTATTTCACTATTACTGTATTCTACAGAAATTCTTTCATAAAATGATCTTTCAATGGTAAATTTTGGGTCTTGAAACATCATGGAAATATGGGCTTATGTAAATTACTGAAACTGTGATATTGATAACTTATGAACCATTATTTAATTTAATTTATTTAAAAAGAGAAATATGAAAAGAAGGATGGTATTCCAAATAAAATAATATCTGAAAAGAAAATTTCAATATTAAATGTGGGATGGATAATCTATGATATTGTGATTGAATTTATAAAGGATTTCTGAAACAATACAAATTTGCGAATTTTAAAATTTAAGGCATACAAAATTTTTCTGTACTTTTTTTGTTAGCACAGTAGTACCAAACATGCTAAGCTTTCGATGCAAATATTGTGACTCATTTCATTATGATTTGTGATGACATGATAGCATTTTTACATTTGTTAACAAATAGTATTTATTTGTTAATGGAAATGTACTGATTTTAGTTAATGTTTACATTTATTTTATCAAAAATTTAAAATTTATTTAAATTTAAAGAAAATACAGGTGAAAATATTGTTTTAATTACTTGATCAGTAAAAGATCCACTCAGCAGTGAGTCTGCTTCATCAAGTACAAGAAATTTAATTCTTTTGAAATAACTATCATAGCCACTTTGCATAACATCAGCTAAACGGCCAGGTGTTGCAACAAATATATGAGGTTTTTGAGAAATTTGACCACCTTGATGTACTTGGTCTTTTCCACCAATTATAAGGCATATCTGTAATTCACTTAAATTGAATTAATTGATTCAAAAATATATTAAATATCTAAATAACTTTTAACAAAAATGGATATTTTTTTATCTAAGTAAATAAATTCAATAACCCTAAATTCAATACTAACAACAAAAAACATTGCTGTCTATAATATATTTTATTTAAATGCATAAAGGTAAATATTGCTTCTGATTTGCAGAAAATATTGTGATTGCTTCTTAATAACTCAATGTAATTCAACCATACTTTTTTTTTTTCTTTCTAATGCAGCTGGCAAACACTTTGACAACTTGGTCTTGGATGCCTTAAGGCAAGCGCTGCACAGACGTACTCACTTTGCATTCCCCAGGGGGTGCGTTTAACTTGAAGATAAGCCACGGAAGTGGAGTAACAATGCCCCCGCAATGCTCTACAATCCTATTAGACAAGGACCTACAGTTTAAAGTGGATTCCGAACCACTACAAACATACTTGGCACCGCCGGGACCTAAAACGAACCTGTGGTACCGAGTGCCAGAACGCTAGCCACCCGGCCATTCAACCATACTAAAATCAATAAACTTGGAACAGTTTTATACATCTAGATTTTACATTCAAATAAAGCTAATTATTTTTGTATTAATTAAATCTCAATGTACTTCTAATTTTCATGAGTTTAAAAAAGATAAATTCACTAAAAGCAAATATGCGGAATATGAATAAAAAATAAAATAATTTACTCAATATAAAATACAAATTATACATCATGAAAAATAAATCAAGACATATAGCAACATTTTTTACACTAATTTGCAATAAAAAATAATTTTTCTTTAATAAAAATAAAACCTAATAATAATTCCTTAATTTTTAAATGGAATAGATTAAAAATATAATAAAGTTGGGGAAAGCAATGGACCTATTATTTTAAAAACATCACATAAATTAATTTATTGAGCATCAAAATGAATTTTCCATTTTTGCTCATTATTAAGCAAATGCTGATGAAAGAAAACAATACTTGAATTAATAATTTCATAACATAACTCTACAATCAAAAATTACAATATATATATATATATATATTGATAATAACTAATAAGAATTTGTTCATGATTTCTAGTTATGTACTAGACAAAAAAAGAAATAATGACTAAGTAAAAAAAAAAATGGACTTATGTTAATAGTTTTCATGAGTTTAAAAAGATAAATTCACTAAAAGCAAATATGCAGAACATGAATAAAAAATAGAATAATTTACTCAATATAAAATACAAATTATACATCATGAAAATAAATCAAAACATATAGCAACATTTTTTACACTAATTTGCGATAAAAAAAATAATATTTTTTTAATAAAAATAAAACCTAATAATAATTCCTTAATTTTTAAATGCAATAGATTAAAAATATAATAAAGTTGGGGAATGCAATGGACCTATTATTTAAAAAAACATCACATAAATTAATTTATTGAGCATCAAAATGAATTTTCCATTTTTGCTCATTATTAAGCAAATGCTGATGAAAGAAAACAATACTTGAATTAATAATTTCATAACATAACTCTACAATCAAAAATTACAATATATATATATATATTTTTGATAATAACTAATAAGAATTTGTTCATGATTTCTAGTTATGTACTAGACAAAAAAGAAATAATGGACTAAGTTAAAAAAATGAACTTATGTTAATAGTTTTCATGCTATAAGGGATATTTACAGACACACACACTAATCTTTTACTTTATAATATATGTCCATTTTAGATAATGATAAATAAAAGGCTTACTTCAGCATCTATAGGTTTCCCAATAATTTTTATCTGCTCGTAAATCTGTATAGCAAGTTCCCTTGTTGGGGTAAGAATCAAACCGAACAAAGAAAGAAGATCCATACTTAAACAGTGAAGCATAGGTAGAGCAAAAGCGAGTGTTTTGCCAGTACCAGTTTGTGATATTGCAAGACAATTTTTGCCTTGCAAAATTTGAGGAATACAGTGGCGTTGAACTGGAGTGGGTTTTGTTATACCTATGTCATTCGGAAACGAAAATTAACAACATTAAAAATCTTATGACAATATCATATAAAATCACAAAATAGAAATATTGGGAAAAAAAAGAATTTTAACATTAATGGAATTTAAAATTAACAGGACATGCATAATGAATAAAGGTTTTGAAATGGCAAATGCCTAGACAGTATAATAACAAGCAAATCATTAAAACAACAATAAAATAACTACTTGTCATATAATGCATTTTGGGAGTCAAAGAAAAGTGTGATTATCTTGACAGTGCAGTATAACAAATTATTTTTAAGGGGTGTGAGACTTTTTCCCTAAAACATAATGCAAAATATCTAAAACATGATATCAAGGGCTACTATATTTGCAAACCTATATATATTAATCAAGTTTTTTTTTAAAATATATAGTGCTTAACTAATAAATTTATAAATGGAAGTCATATCATAAATTTTTAAATATTATTCCAAAACTATCCTGATCAACATGCCAAAACTGGAGGTTCACACTTAAGAATGTGACTGCAATCTTTAAATTCGAATTTACTAACTCTTTCAATAAAAAAAAAAAAAGTCCCATGCTTACATTTATGATAATAAAATTAACAATAAATAGAATATTATTGAATTTTTTTTTTTTGTAAAAAATATTTTAGATCTAAAAATTGCAAAATGCCATTACACTGAATTCACTTTTCGACAGTAACTGATTGCAGAATTTTGGCAATTAAAATTATATGTTTTTTATTTCATTGAGTTTAAAAATTTTATTTCATTTCTGTAATTTCTTGAAAATAAAATGCATAATGTAATATATATAAACATTTAATGCTGCCAATTTCACTACACAATAAATTACTTTGCATCATAGTAGTGGTATAAACAAGCTATTCTATAAGACTATTTGATTCCTGCTGGTTAAATGCATTATAGTCACTGCTTTGAAAGAGCAAATGTAAATGTTTTTCATACAAAACACGAAATAAAAAATAATAAATGAGCATTTGTAATTTCTGCCCATACAAGATTTGCATGCACAATAACCCTTTTAATATGTATTATACACTTTGCATTACTCTAGAGACAGTTAACCTACTAAACTACAATTAATGGTTCACATGCAGATAGTGAAAGTGGGGAAAAGTTATGGTAAAAGATGAGTAAATAGCTTCTCGAAAGCTACAGTGTGTAAAATAACATAGGGAAAGTTTTGTTTCTTCCAAATTCCATCACTTAAAAGAATTTACTAATTCAAACAATCAATAAACTTTTACAAAAAAAAAAAAAAAAAAAAATCTCATACTTCTAACACAACTATGATATTTAAAAAAACACTAGTTTAATTTAATTTAAATCAAGTTTATTGATGTATAATATATTTTTAAAGTTGCAACTTTTCTAATGTATAATTTCATGATCATTTTATATATATATATATATATATATGATTATTTAAGTATCGTGATCTTATTATTAAAAAAATATATATACACCACATTTATTATTGACAAGAAAAATTATTTTATATTTTTGAAATGTATATAATACATCAATTTAAATGCAATGTAGATATTATTTGAAATGAAATGCAATTTTTTTCCTACTTCCCTATTTTAGCAGAGCTAATTGAAACATAGTTTCAAATTCAATTTCATTGATTCCTGGTACTGATCTTTAGATTTATTTATAAATGTGGAGTTATTATGAATGTAAGTGGAAACAAATAATTTTGCCTATTACTCTAATTCGTAAATAAATAAGTAGTACATAACAAGCATAATCTACTAACTGTGTTATAAAAGCAATTATAAAAAGACAGTTTTTTTCTTTCTTTTTTTTTTTTTACTACAAGAAAATGATGGGAGAGACCAAATATTTTGTGATTATTTGACTCCCTTAATGAAAAATTATATGATTTAGAAAAAGAACATATTAATATAAAAATATGATTTGAAATGTTTTCCAATCATGCTCTATAATATATTATATATCCTTAATATGAGATAATTTCGATGATTACTTAAGCATCATTTACAATTCAATCAAATATGTTTTACTTCATTAAGTACATAAAATTGACAATTTCAAGAATTAAGGCCTTACCCATGGCAGTACACTGCTCAACAAGCCAAGGTTCTAATTTTAGATCTTTAAATCCCTCATCACGAGTAATTGTAGACATTTTTATATGTGGGAAAAAATAAATACTACTTCAAACAAGTAGGAATAGTAGAAATCTACTGTGTAGAGTTTCGAACTTACACAAAATGTCTTATTTTTAAAAAATAATAATTATAATTAAAAGATCATTCAGAATAATTTTCAGACTTTTGATTAATGAAAGCCGCGCGCTAGCGGTCGAATTTAAGTTAGTAAATAAAATGAACACGTTTTTAATTTTATAGAGTTGAGTTGTAATACTGCTTTTAAAAAGTTAAACAGAAGTGGACGGATAAAAAATATTCGCTGTTCAAGAACTACAAAAATAAATAAAAATGGAGAGTCATGTAACATTACAACAATTCATAAACAAAAACTTAATCACAAGTCAATATTTAATGTTTTGCAACTGGAAAACGTAATTTATAGATACAGATTATTTGAACAAATGGTAAACTTTTTTTTTTTTTTTTTTTTCCATCTGTACATTATTCACAAATAAATAGTGTTTAAAAAAGCATTTTTGTTAATTACTGATGATAGACATATATGTTAAAGTATCCTTTCTCTACTTCTAAATGGAATCGAAACCTCAAACCACCATAATTTCCTGCTCACTTATCGCTTTTAGATATTTTACTTCAACACATATTTACTGATCATCGATGATTTACATTTTTCTAACTTTCTTCTTTTTTTCTCTCATCATACGATTACTATTATCTATTTATCATGACTTTTCTTTCCTACTGCCTTCACATACCATTGAGTAGATGAACGCTTCGCGTTCAGGCACTCGACATCTTTATTCAACAATGATGACATATATGTCATTGCAAATACATTGGCTTCCAAAATTCTTCGTTAACTACGAATTCCAATTAAATACTGATCGATTCATCATTAAAAAATTTTAAGACTGAGAACTTTTTAATAATGCCATGAACTTTTTCACAAGACTACGTGAAATACTTTTAAGAACACAATGAAACTTTGTTTTTAAAAAAAATTAATTAGCAAAAAGGAACAAAAAAAAAAAAAATGCCTCACATAAGACTTCATACACTTAGGAAAACACCCTACGTATTAGCAAACAATGTAATATTTCGATCAATTACAAATTGGTAGGATAATTTACAGCTAGCACAACAGTTTTTAAACTGTAAACAGTAATTTGTCCATTTATGTTCTTCCATTCTTCTACCATTTATATTTTTGGTTTTAAAATCATGCCCTGCACAGTAATCACAAGTTTACCCAAATATGGTCTAATGGGATTAAATCTGAAGACTAAATTGGGGATTTCAGAAATTTTGTGCAATTATACAGACACCAAAGCGAATGTTCAAAGCCAAGTGCTATGAGTCGTTATTTGGATTTTTCAAAAAAAAAGTTGTTTTCAATATCCAAATTTTGAGATAATTATTTTAAAATGCTTTCCAAATATTTAAATAAAGAAAATGATCCATTATGAAATTAATATATACCAAATTACTAATCCTAATGCTAACATGCACCCGTAACTACCGAAATTATGTATAATTATTCTCGATGGTTATGATCCATCGATATACTTCATTGTTCCAACTAAGTTTTTGCTATCAAATTCTAGTTTTCTCTTCTTTCCTCTAGAATAAAAATGCTTAATTTTCTTTCAGCTGCAAATAAAACATGGTTCTAATACGTTTCGGGCTTATTTAACCATGAGTTCGCGAAGAAAATACTTGAGATTTTTAATTTTAAAAATGAAAATTTTTCATCCGACCGAACAACTATGTAATCCAGCTGATATGATCATTTGTCGAACTTTTTCAGATGAAATTCAAGAAGAAGCCTTTTTTATTAATTCTGTTGAAATTTTTTACAACACTTAAACATGGATTTTTCATGTTTTCTAACTATGAATTTATCATCACGTTGAGTTAACTTTACTGTGCAAAAATATAAAAATTCTTCAGACTGTAATTTTATTTATGAAGAATGTAAGCTAACTTTTTTAAAAAAAATTGTTCAATTTTATTCAGAATCACATGAAGATGATATAAAAAATATTAAATTTTATATTCGAATTCAGTTCCAGAATACACTGCATTTCTATAGATTTAAAAAATGATGGACACTTTTGAAGTCATTGAATACACTTTTTAAAATGAAATCAATTAAAAATAAAACGAATTTTTAATAAAAATAATTTTTAACGAGCAACAAAAGAAAAAAAGAATTAGCACCTGAAAACTTTTATTTAATATGATAATTTGTTATAAAAATAAAGAAATAAAAACATATGATTCTAATTTTTTTTTTTTTATATATATATATATCTTTAAACTTTATAGTTAGGAAAAATTCTTGTACAAATAAATTGTAAGCTATCCAGAGAAGTCATTTACTGAAATATGCATTCACATATTTTGTGTGCCTAGCTATATACAATGCCGTACAAAAGTATTCACATAGTATCATGCATATCAATTATAAAATAAAAAAAAAAGTTTAAAATTAAATTAAACTATTAAATTAGTTGAACTTGAATCGAAAATAAAATTTCACACTTTTAGACAATAACAACAAGCGGCTAATTGAGCTAAATTTTATTTTTGGAATGGCGGGCGATGATTGGACATAGTAGGTAGTTCAATATGATTAATCGATAGAAATTGTTTTCATCAGACGTGCGTACGCACCTTAAGATTTCTAGTGCAACTATAATTTTTCAACTCAAAGTAGCACAAACGACAGTTTCAAAACGTTCACATCGTGTACTAGAATTTTTATGTGAACGTTTTTGTTGTTTCTAACATTTGTACGCTATTCTAGTAGTAATTGCTATTACACCAAAATTTATCGCTATAACGTTCCATAGTATCATTATTATTCGAACATGTAATGCTGAATTGTTACTACATCAAATTTTTTATCACTATTATGTGAAAATTTATTGCCTAGCTAATTGAATAAATCTCCAAAACGCCAAAATTATTCGCTATTATGCTAAAATATATTGCTATTACACTGAAATCTTTGACAATAGGGGATTCTCCAGTGTTTGATGCCCCTTACATTCACGCTAAATTAGCCATCGGCTAGGGTCGATGATTGTCACCGATTTGTTTTGTCGCTCTACGGCCATCTTGTGCGCACTTTAGGCTAATTAGACTGGGACCTACAATTTAATGTGGATTCCGAACCACCAACACCTATGCCACCACCAGGATTCGAACCTGAAGCCTTCGGTACCAATGGCCAGAGCGCTAGCCAGTTAGCCATCAGGTCGATAGATGGTGATTGTCACCGAAGACGACTCCGCTCGTTAATCTAATAATACTGGCAAAAACGGCCAAAATTTCAGGGAAGGGGGGAGGGGAAGAAATAAAGAAAAACCACCGGAAATCAAACATCACAGACTCTCCGAACAATTATCTCACCGAGTACACGAGGAGGCGACAGCACAAATTCGACATTACAAGGATTTTTAATGATTTCCTTGAGCCGATAATGAAATAATTTCAGTCACTCAGAAACATATTGCTGAATGAAATGTAAATAATTATCCACATTCTTTTTTTTTTTTAAATAATATTGTTTTATCTTTCGATTTCGGCATTGTAAACAGCATACACAATTTTTACTAAAAACAAATTTTGGTATACACAAATTTTAGTGTAGAAGGAAAAATTTTCGCTATTAATGATACAATTTGGCTTTAAAGCGATAAAATTTAGGGTACTAGCTATTAACAATAGGATAGAATAAAAATTTTACATAAATTAATAAGATGCTTATCATCTCGAGAGTTGAAGTTTTCAAAATTAAAGAAAAACTATAAATTACAAGTATATGGATTGAAAAAAAAAAATTATTTGTAATAAGTAATACAACCTCTTGGATGTAACAAGCGCAAATATAAAAGATACATTCTGAAAGCAATAGGGCAGCCTAACAATTTTTGAAACAATTAGAAATACCAAAAAAATATAAATAAACTCATTTGACAGCAACAGTTTCCATCGACAAATCAAACTAGACTAGCTACAGCGACTAATCATCGCCAGCCATTTCTAAAATACGATTTAGTCATCAGTGTCAATCTTTATTACATCATAAACCATATTTATAATTTAATATTATAGAAATATTCATAATTGAAACTTAATAAAATAAATAATAGTGTTGCCACCGGATATAACAAATACCACGTTTCTAAAAATTCTTATGTTTATTTAGAATTACGTGTAGATGATATGAAAAAAAATATTGGATTTTATATTCGAATTCAATTTCAGACTGCAACACTTTTTTTACAATTTTTAAATGTACGAATTATTTTGGGAGCCACTGCACCTAATAAACTATATTGTAGTAATAATTTGTTCTTTTCGTGCAGAAAATTAGAAATTTTTACTCTTGGAATTAGAATGAGAATTACCTTTATGCGAAAACTTTTTGTCAGGCATTATATGTATTTATTTTTACATTTTTTATATAAAAAAACTATAAATATTTACCTTCAAATTGAACATTGCAATATAAAAAGCAGTAACACTTAAAATTAATTACCAATTTTAATAGCATCCATTAAATAAACATTGAACTAATTGTTTAATTGCTTTATCAGATTGTTGTTAAATCATTTTTAAGTACTTTTATACTTTACAAATAAGCATTCTTTTACAACACTTTTTTTATTTCTATAGATGAAAAAAAAAGTATTTGAAAAAAAAAAAAAAAAAAAATCGTTTGATAACATACAAAAATTTAAATTAAAATTGAATAATCTAATACATTTATTACGAAAGATTCTAAGCTCTGTTAAGTTTACCTAAGGTATAATGTTATTAACATCATTTGAGAATATTTTAATTTTAAATATAAATTTATAAACGTTAAATATAAATTTAAAATATTGAATATATGTTTATAGTAAGATTTTAAAGAATTTGATCATAAAACAATAGATTATAATTTTACAATTTTTTGTACTTTTAAGTAATTCAAAAATATTATATTTTTAAAAGAACTGTGTATTAAGCAATGTGTATTTTCTAAAACTTAAAACTTTTAATTAAAGCATGAAAAAAAAAAAAAACTAAGCATATTTATAACGATTATTATGATATTTACTATCTTTAAAATATTTTATAATCAAATTTTAAATAAAATGTATAGTTCATTCTAAATTTTTTAAGTTTTTCTCAAATTTGAAGTTTCGGAACTATTTCAATGAAAACGTATAGTTAACTATAGATGATAATTTTTACTGATACACTTTTATTTAAATTTAAAAAATGCGATACAGAAAGACATTTAAAAAAATAGGGACAAACTTTTAATATCTTAATTATTATGTGAATTCCATTTTCAGTATATCGTGGAGAAATGGGTTACTTTTATGAAAATATTTTCAATATATAGCTTTCTCTTATTTGTAGATTAATACGGAGAACCTGGCCGCGTAGCGGCCACTAGCTCCTTCATTGTAAAATGTTGAAACATAGGTGGTCTCATGCCCTTTAAATTAATAAGAAAATAGATATTTAAATGCCTTTTTTTTTTTAAAAAGAATTATTTATTTAATAAAATTATAAAATAAAAAATAACAAACATTTCAAAAGTGTAGATATTGATGAAATCAGTTGCATGTAATAAAAAACAAACAAAAAAACCCAGAATGAGCAAAGGTCAAATTAAGAGAAAAATAGCTTAGGATAAAAGCGAGCTTTTTCATCTAGACCAGAGGTCTCCAAATTTTAAAGCCTTAGGGCCATACTGTTTGCTCAGTAAGTACCAAGGGCCAAAACCGTTTTAATTTTTCTGCCATTATCTATAATTTCTAGACTAGTCGCCGAGTACAGCGTGATGTTCACTAGTTTAAATGTTAGTGGGATTCATTTCAATTATTTGTTATGCTTAAGTTAAATTGTCTGCGTATTATGCTTTGTTAATAAGCTTTACATAGCAAAGTAAATAAAACCGAGTTACTATCATTCTGTGCTTTTATCCAACTTACTACAACAACAATAAGCTATTCGCTATCGCGGGCCGGATTGATGACACTGGCGGGCCATAGTTTGGAGACCCCTGATCTAGACAGTTGTAGGTAATAAAAGTCAGAGCAGGAGAAAATCATCAGGATAAGGAATTAATTAAAAATATTTAGAACAGTGCGAGGTCTTTTTTGCTATGTTTGCGGGAAGAAATATCATAATCGTAATTTTGTAGGATATTTAAAACAGGGTTATTGATGTTTTGTATATTATTATAGAATTTAGTAGAAATTTTGTGAACAAATTGTCTTAAACTTGGAATGGAGAGAGCGCGTCGAATATCGTCATTACGAAAGTACCAGGGTGAATTCACTAACATTCTAAGAGTTTTGTTCTCAAGCTTTTGAATAATTCCAAAATTAGTACGTGCAACAGAACCCCAAATTGGACTTGCATAAAGCTAATACTGGACGAAGGTAAAAGAGATACATTAGTATTTTGAGATTAAGAGATAAAGCTGAATTCCTATTGATTAAAGGATGGAGAATTCTAAATTGGTATTGAATTTATTTCTAAGGTTGTAGATATGCGATCTGTAGTTAAGTTTACTATCAAGAATAATTACTAGTACTTAGTTTTTTAGACCAGGATATATAGCTTTGTAAACAAATATTGAAACGAATAAATACTAGCACAGGTGAAAAAAATGTATTGTACTACCTTATTTTTTTCATAAAAATCTTTCTAAATAAATTTTGAAAAAAAGAAAAGTCTGTTTTGACTATATGTAGTTAAAATGAATTAATATAATGAAAAACTTCAATTGTTATTATTATTACAAAAAAAAAAAGTAAATATCTAATATTACAAAAACTCCTTTCTTCTTTTTAAGATAAAAAAAAATGTCAGAAGAGCCATTACCAATCAAAGATGTACCAGAAAGCATGAATGGAAATAATATGGTAAGTCAAACAAAATTTACGTACATTGTTTATTTTAAATATGTTTCAACAGATTGTGCATGCTGTTAATCAAATTTTATCTTGAATAAATTAAACAAAAAGTTGAAACAGATGTAGAAGGCTCACTGAGTTTACAGATTAAAATCAAAATTCCAAATCTACTTTGGGAATTACTAACACACAAATTAGCGATGATTGCCAAAATGGATGTCTCCGGAGATCAGATTGCATGAGAGGGTCAAATTTCTGAGCTCTCATCTACTCAATAACAAATGAAATTAAAAAAAAAAAAAGAAAAATAGCAGTAACATTTAGACAGAAATAAAAAAAAGTTTAGAACAGACGATTAATAAGATAAACAAGTAATATAATTTTTTTTTAAAGTCAATTTCTACTTTTTTTTTTTCACTATATTGCAGAAAAGTCCTTTACAAACAAAGTTGACATTTTCCTCTTACATCTGGCGCATCTATTAATAGATATTAGCAACTTAAATGTAAAAAAAAAAATAATAATAAAATTAATTAATTAAATTTAATTAATGAATTAATATTTGAAAAAAAACTGTATTAACATCAAGTGCCATCCCACTACAAGTTCAAAAAATGCATTTGAACTTGAGAGGATGAATAAAAGTACTTTATTAAAGATTGAAAATTTGAACAAGATATATGGGGAATGTGAACTAATAGAAGGAATTGAAAAAAAAAGTTAAATAAGAATTAATAATAATTTTTTTAAATCGGATTTATATGCTAGTAGATTTGATGATGATTAGAAGGTGGAATTCTTAATTACTTCTAATGCGCCACTTGGAGGAGTTTAGGAGAGTAAAAATTAGAATGTTTCATGGTAATACAAATAATAAATTGCATTATTAAATTAAATATGCTTTTAATCTCGTATAAAAACTTAAGCGAAGTTTCCGATCTGCAGTTCCACGGAAATTTATATATTCCTTCTTTGTCTGCAAAGAAGAGCTGGACTTGTTGCTGAATGTGAGGAAGAGCATGATGTTGAATTCCCATAAATAGTTTCCTGGTATGATTTTCAATTGTTTCAATCTTTAAATCGTTATGAAGAAGTCCAGGATAGGGGCAGCATAAGTTAAGATTGGACTAATGATTTTTGTTTTTGAAGTGAAAGTGACACTTGATTTTTGGAATAACTATTATTGAAAGTAACATTTTTGTAGATGAACTAGGCCTAGGTATTTTACTTCAGTAGCCCAGTCAATGGGGCCCTGGTATTTTATTTTCAGAAGATAATTGCTTTACTTTTTTCTGTATAGACAACTTTTCTTCAAAGAATTAATTATTTTTTCTGTATAAAATTTTGTAGACGCCTTCTCACAAAATTCAGGATAGTATCTTGGACTAGAATGGCAAGCTCATCGAAAATAGACAAGAACTTACATATTGAACTTGAGGGAAATCATAAGAAAAATATTATATAAAAATCCTAAGTAAAAATACCGTATTGCTGACAATGCGACCTTGAGTGATGCTAGCCTATGTTTTGACCAATATGGAATAGGAATTCATCCATGTTCAATTGAAAAGTTCTACTATACAGAAAAATCTTTAATGATAAGGATAATATAAGCTGGAAATATGAAATGAATCCTTTTATAGATGAGTCTGTCATGCCACAATCGGCTTTTATCACATTAAGGAAAATGCACCCAGTTAACATTCTATTATTCATGCGTTCGACGATAATATTGATTATTCTTAACAATTGATGAAGAGTAGATTGATGCAGCCAGAATCCAAATTGTTCACCTAGATCGTCAATCATACTAAACCATAAGAATGGGATTTAAAAGAATGCCTTTTTTTTGAAATATGGTTTTAACAACAATATGATTAACTAAATGCTGCAATTTTGAGTCAAATCATGCTTAACAAAATTTAAATTGATTCCTAAAATATGCTCATAGAGTAAATATAATTTAACTAAAATTGTTAATTGCAATGTAGCCATTTAATTTGGAAGTACCGAGTGCAATTTTCATTTTGAACTACTGGAAAATTTTAATTCGACATAGATATGTTGTTTTCATATTTCTGGTAAAGCAATCGTTGATATATAATACACTCAATTGCAAAAATGTCTTTTGTTGATCTAAAAAACGAAGCAAGCACAGTACTTTGGTCTCTGGCGTTAATATCGGAAAACATATCTGTGGACAAATTTGCAGGGAACGAGAAGAGGAGTAGTGGATGAAATAAGGAAACAAAGAAATGAACGAATGGAGTAACCATTTATTGAAATAAAACGATCATCATATACGCTGGCTCTCTTGAAATCAATGTCCATAGTCTCTTCTACAGTTATAATAAGCTGCACATCTATTATGACCATTGGCTCAATGACGTTGTTTGTATTAGGAGCGCCAACCGTCACGCCCGCTAAACAGTGACCCCGGGCTTTGTGCTCATGTTGTCTAGATGACTTTTGACATATGACTTTTGAATTAGTCTTGAGTCTCTACTTTCTGCAATCCGTTACCTCGAATTTTGTTTCAGTTACCTCGTCGTATATGCAAAAATTGCATATAAGACGACATCATAAGTTTTTCGCCAAAGCTTTCATACATATACATTTTATTTTATTGCTATATTTAATTAGATCTCGCCTTACGGCTCGTGCCCACTGAGGCGAGAAGATGTAAGAAAAAAATTTGACCAATCACTAGCCTCACCACGTTCGCCGGTTTAAAATGCACCGCTCCGAGTTGATCCACTTTCAACTCGAAGCGGATCTTCACCGGGAGTAATGCTATTTCTGACGTTTCGCTGTGAAGGGGGTCGAAAACATTTTCTCGCTTGCCTCTTGAATCTTCACGTCTCTCGCCTCGGTGGGAACGAGCCTTTAGGCTTTTGATGACATCCTTAACCACTCCCGTAATACGGCTAGATCCCAAGAAATAACAATGGGAAATGAGTGTGTGGCGTCGGATTCTAGATCATCCTCTCTCCTTCGCTACATGGCTCATAGCTCTCCTCCCACTAGAATCTTTCAACTTTCTTCTACATAATGATATATTTAGATTTTCGAAATTATGTATAGTTTTGAAGCTATTAGCATATCAAATTGGACATGAAAACATAAAAGTTCTAATCCGAACCAGCTATCCATAGTGATTTTATAGATAGTTTAGCATCAAAAATCAATCTTAAATTTTTATTTTTACATGAATAAATAGGCACATTCACTTTCAAATAAAAACGAATCAGTTGTTCTTAATAAAAATATGTAGATATACAGATTATTCAAAAATTAATTCGGTTAATTCTTAAGTTATAATTACTTATGGTAAGGACTCATAAATATATTTAAAATTTTTCTCGAAAAGATTTGTTCAAAAAGACTATAAAATACCTGTTAAAAACTCATTTGTAGAAAAAAGCAACAGACCTATTTTTAATAGCGACTTCAAATAACTTAGCTCTTAATAATTACTATAACAGATAACTATTTTATTAAAAAAAAACATGAACAGTTGTTAATACCACAAGAACATCTGTATAGTTGGAAGGTCGGTATAAAAATCCGACTAACCATTATTTTTTAAAGCAATTCTATTTTTGTCAAAATTCTGGCGACTCTAACTAGATGTACAGGTCGGCAAGCAGAAAATTTAGGGTTAGCTTGATAATCTATAACACAACATGGTAGACACTGACCCTTAATAAATGGGAATATATATATATTATGAAAATCTTATCGGTCCTTTAAGAATTGGCAAGAAATTATTGAAATCTCGACGAGAAGGGAAGCGATTAACCTAAATATATTTTATATTCAGAACTAGACTTTATTGCAGAGAGACTTTCAGAATTAGACTTTAGATCCAATGATAACAATATCTTAGGAAAAATAGAAAATATTGACTGAAGACTTAAAATTAAATATTAAACATGCAATTCAACTATATCCTTCAATAAAACCAATAGCAGCCACAGTTAGTGCTTTTAATCAGGTCAATAATGATCAACTATATTATTAATACCAAAATAATTAATGTATAATAAATATAGCATCTTCTTTATTATTAAAATGTACAATTTTCTTTTGTTGTCTTAAGCTATTCCATAACACTTTTGATACCTGTTAATTTACACTGTTATTTTTTTTAGGACATGTGTTTTTGTTAGCAAATTTAGAATGTAAGGATATTTTTTTAAGATAATGAAAATACTACACTTCTAAAGTTGCAAAAAATAATTTGTTAATGCAAAAAACTGTTTCTAGAAATATAGTTAAATAAAAGTCATTGAATTTATTTCACAAATTTTTAAATCCACTAGAAAAGATCATAGTATATGAGAGAAATATTAAAACATATAATTTCTTTTTTTTATTTTATGGCTTTTTACTTAAACTTTATCTATTATAAAAAAATTAATAAGTTTTTTTAAAATAAATTAAGAGACTTAACTTCTTCTTATAATTTAAAAGTTATATTATTTACAGGATATAATTTGGATTAGATTTGATTATTCAAAAATATCTGATGAAACAGATGCCATTATTGATAATCTTGAACAGCTATCAGAAGGAGTTTCTAAAAGGAAATGAAACAAACGTATTATGCAGAGCCATTGTTACAAATGATTTTTAAAAATATTTTTCTGTATTTACATAATTATATAGCTGTTATTTTTATTTTATATAATTTCAAATATTTAAGAAAGCATATTTAAGAATTAAAAAGATTTTGGTTAATCTCAATGAAAAGATTTATTTTTATTTGACATTTTTTAATCAGTTTGAAAAGGTGGTCGACTTGGAAATTATAAACTGGCTTGACTTCAATGAAAAGTGATATTATTTTAATACTGAGGAATAATTTTATTTTCAAAAATTGCATTCAAAATTAGAATAAACATTCTATATCAAAGCATGCATGGAAAAACCATATTGGACAGAAAAGAAGTTTAATGCTTTCAATCTATAAACAATTAATTATATCCTTCAATAACTGAATAAATGCATTAATTAAAACAGGTAAAAACATGCAAATCACCAACATTTATAAAAATAAAGGTGAAAAATACAAATATAAAACCGAGATAAATAAATAAAATTCACAGGTGACTCTGCATATTAGTTAATTTATTTAGAATTTACTTATTTACGTCCCCAAGATAAATTTCAAAGCAACCAGTAGACTTATTATTTATAGCTCATGAAAATATATCACAAGAACAACTTTTGATGTCATTTAAATCATTAATACATCTTTCAGCATGCAAGTGCCCTTTATTTATTTATCCTATTATTATTATATCTTATAATTTATCCTATACAGCTAAAATTTTTTACTTAGATTATTAATTAGTAATTAATAATTAGCAACATTAAATTTTATAAAACATATTAAATATTTTGATTTCTTAAAAAAAATATATATATCACTTGCAATTAGGTTTTTAATCCAGTCAATGAATAGAATGGGAAATGCATTATATTACTTTGGCATCTCATAATTTGAAATGCAAAAAAGGAACAGGATAAAAAAAAAATTAACCAATAAAATTATATAAACAATATTTGTTTGTAAGTAACTGAATTATTTTCAACGTATAAATTTATTTTTTATATCCTGCAAATTTTAAATACAGAACTTTTGAAATACTCGGCAGGAATTTCTCTCTCTTTTACTGAAGGCAAATTTTGACGGGGGAAAAAGAAACATTCATTTTATATATTTTTAAGTTAAAATGTACATTCCATAAGACTTACCACTGCTTTCTTCTATTTCTACTTTAAAGAAAATGACATGATGAGCAATTTTATTTTAAAAGATTCGGAATGCAAGATTAAACTATAAAACTTGATTTGTTTTTGATTTAATAATAATACATTTAAAAATATAAATTCAATATTAAACAAATGCAATATTTTCTATTTACTTTTATTTCATACTTGAAATATGTTATTACAAATGACATAAATTTACATTTTGCTCCAATAACAAGGTGAATAAACTCTCAATGTAATAACATGTATCAAACCCTTTATATACTTTTTATTATACTGTTCGTATATATTAAGGTGCCTGATGGCGAGTAACTAGTGCTCTGGGGCTCGGGTGCACTTACGGGTTGGGTTAGAAACCCAAGCGGTGCCATGGATGTTTGCCAGAAGGTGTTTGGAATCCATCCCAAACCTTGGGTCCTGGTCTAATATGACTGTTGGGCATAGGG
>BPLR01014461.1:0-83566 GCA_021605095.1 Caerostris extrusa
CATATAATTTTTCAAATTAAAAAAAATCTAGTTTATTTTTTTCTCGAAGGCAAGATCGAATCCCTGACCAACTAGGTTGATAGGCGAGGAAGCTACTGCCACCACTGTCCGGAAGTACTTTACTAATATACAACTGCGCTTGGAAACTTTCAAGGCTCTGTGAATTAGCTGGTCATTGTGCTTTCTTAGTATTTGTATCGTTAGATACCCCTTAGGTATACTACTAATCTACTGAGCTGAATTTTCCGTCACCTCCTTTGTCAGCAGCAATACCATAATGTTTATGAATGGTTTGTCGCTCTACTTGTCATTTTGTGCAACTAGGCTAATTAGACCGTGACCTAGAGTTTAACGTGGATTCCAGAACCACTAACAAACAACCAGCCCTCGACAGGCGGGATTCGAACCCGAAGCCTGTGGTACCAAAGACTAGAGCGCTAGCCAATTGGCCACATGAATTATGATTGAGCTTAAGTACCGAGTATTTTTCACCGCATCGCCAATTATTTGTACTTTGCTAATGTTCTTACTTCATATCTGAAGCTGAAATTTCTTGCTAATACTCAAATTTCCATCAGAATTAAAACTGGGTGGATAACAAGTAAGCTTGGAATCTAAATATATCTTACTAGGTGCTGGAGTTTTAGACGACATAGCTTTTCAGGGAATTTAAAATTCACAGGAAAGTTATAAACAAAAGGAAAATATTGAACAATTTTAAATAAAAAACTGCCGAACAATTTTTAAATAAAACTCTACCTGAAGATGTAAAGCAGATTTTAACCTCTTTGGTGCCTTTTATACATATTCTTAAAAATTGATTTAATATTCCCCAAAAAGACAAAAAAAAAAAATCAAGATTCACGCAACCCGAGTTCGGTGGCGTCCTGGTGAAGCGATCTGGTCTTTGTATCGCAGGCTTCAGATTCGAACCCTTGCGGTGGCATGGATGTTTGTCAGTGGTTCGGAATCCACGTTAAATTGTAGGTCCCGGTCTGTTTAGCCCAAAGTGTGCACAAGATGACCGTAGATCGACAAAACCAAACCGAGTTCGTGTAAATCTGGGTATAATTATTGTTCGATAGCTCGGTCAAAATAAACTCAAGTAAAAACGTGGACTGTATTAATTTAATCTCCTTTATTTAGGCAGCCATCAAGCTCGAAGATGGACTGCCACACGCAACCTTTCTCGTTGGTTATACTTATTGAACTCTTTACTTATGCAGCCATCAAGCTCGAAGATGCACTGCCACACGACCATTCTCTTTTTGGTCGTAGTTGCTCAACTCATTTAGTTTATGCAGCCATCAAGTTTAAGATGCACTGGCTACGCAACCTTTCTCTCTGGTCGCTGAGTTTCAAACTCCCTTACACTCTTCTCCCCATCATCTCACCCCCCAGACAGGATGTTTTTTCTGGACATAGGCTGCCTCCTATGCAGGGGAACCTGGCTCTCTGACGTAACATATTATATTTCAACCATATTCTCAATTGATTAAGCTCAAAGTTAAGTTTTTCTTCATATTACAAATATTTGGAGTTTTATAATTTTAACTTGACAACTATTTGACGTTTTTTTTTTTTTTTTTGAGCTAGAGTGATTTTGTACGCGTGCACAATCCGTCTTTTCATAAAGTTAAAGCACCAGGTGGTGAACTAGTAAATTCAAACATTTCCTTTTCCTAGGAAAAAAATATTCCCACTTTTATTTTTACATCGAATTCTAGCCATTTTCTAAGTGTTTAATTGTTCTTATTTTATTTACGCGCGAAACATTTTTTTCTGTTATGATGGACCAAAATGTCTTTATGCAGCTGTTTTCGTTTTTGTTTTGCATGATTTATTTCATTTTATTAATAATTCAAATTATATGAAAGTTTCTGTTTTATACACAAAATTTTTTTCTTCTAATTTTAGCGTAAAAATTTATTTATTTTTAACGATTTATAAAAATTATTCGGCCATACCACCCGTATGTTTAAAGATTAACTATTGATGCTCATAAACAAGAATGCAAATTGATGATTTCACACACATGCCTCGGGATGACTTGGACATCAAAATGTACTGATCCATCCATGATCACATATTAATGTTCTTAGTTGGAGAATATCCTACATAATTAGCTTCACAGGCGTGTTATATTAATTTTATTAACATATTTATTGCCCAGTAATTGTATTTCTCTAATAGATTCGAAACACAATAAAAGATTCTATTATTTATATTACCATCGGACCATAAGATGTCGTCTTATGATCCGAAAAATACGGTAGTTATTTGCTTTGAAAAACGAAATTCTCTTTTACATTAAAATTAAAATATTCTCTTGTGCAGATTTGTTAGAATCATTTTCTAACAGGAGAATGATTTATTATTTAATAGTTAGTAAAAATAAATTTTTATAATTTCAATTATATTAAATTAAAAAGAAAAACCTCTCAGCTAAATAATGTATAAAATAAAGGGAAAAAATTGAAATAAAATGGACATTTCCATTATCTAAATCTGCAATGGCAATAATTTTAATAACAGTTTTAAAATAGTACTGTTAAATTATATATAAACATCTTAGATGTGACATATTATATCCAAAATGAACACCAAGAAGGGAAAGATATATCAAAATCAAATTTATTAGACAAAGTATGAAGATGAAATTGAAAATACAACCCCCTTCTATTTGAGGATTACGAAGAAATCAATATTCTGTGTCCACCAAGGCTGACAATAGTAGATGCAACATGCCTCAACAATGTGTTCTTGGGGTCAATGCATGCTGCTATCACAGGTTTCCAAAGTTGATCTCTGATGTAGAAGCAGATGGCAATAAGCAGTATGTAAAGTGGAAAGCAATCGTGAAGTGTTCGATGGACGATAGATCAGGAAAGGAAGCAAAGTAATCTAGAGAGGAAAAAAAAAATGTTGAACATTGCATGGCCTCACAGTTTCCTGCTGAACTATGGCCATGGACATGCTTTGAATATGAAGTGATACAATAGGCTCGAAAACCTCAAACATATAGTGTTGACTGTTTCGTGTACCGGGAATGCTTATTAGGGGACTGAGGGAGTAAATTCGAATACTATCCCAAACCATAATGTCAGGTAAAAAAATAGGAGATAAATAATTCAAGTTATGCAACCTCTTGCCATGATTTCGCCAGAGTCGGATACGACCACCGTGGTGCTATAAGTAGAATTGTGATTCATCTGAAAAGACAAAGTCGTGCCATTCACTTGTTCCTGTGCTGTGCAAACGCATGTGATCTAGGGTCGAAGGTAATTGCAACAATGGAAGCATAACTGAAATCCCTATGCTTTGTTAATACTGTCAAATGGTGCGTGCTAATTGTCGCTATTTTTTGCGCAATGCTTCCTAATGTTACAGTACGGCCCACCAGTGCCATGCGCACAATATGTGTCCTCATATGTAGAGAAGCAATAAAGTTGGAGAAATCTTCTGTATCCATCGATTGCATATCTGCATTGTGGAACGAAACACGAACAAAATTTTCGGAAGGATTATCTGCAATCGTTGTACGCCCACATTCTTCTGTTATACTCAGAAAAATGTGCTTGATTACATGCATTCTTCTACGAGGCATACTGAAGCTTCAAAGGGTAGGATAGACCCTGCACGAAAAAGCAATTCAATGTTTTTTATTCCCCTTAATAAAATGCTTGCAGATACTGGTTATATGTGGAATAAATTTCATTTAATTCTTGTGATCCTTCATGCTGTTGCAATTTTTACAAACATAAGGGTAATAGGAAACAAAATTCATTGGAGTATACTACACACTTTGTTTTAATCAGAAAGATTTTTTAAATTAGTTTTTTATTTACCAATTAATAAAGAAGATTCTATAGCATCACGATCATTAGAAGCTAGTAATTATATTATACTATAAGTTTTTAGCCAAAAAAATACAAATGAAGGGTGAAAAGTAATATTGCAGAGGAATATATTTAATATACTAACAATTAACTCATAGTTTTATGATTTCAGATGCATGACAAATGAACCTTTAGTAATTGAGATTTGTGTTATTGGTTTTAGTAGTGCCATTTATGGGTTTTTATCTCTAGGTAACAAAATTGAAAACAGAAATGACTGAAAAATATTTGAATTAAAAGTAATAAAATAAACTAAAACCTTTCATCTAGAAAAAAAAAAGACATTTTGCCACAATATGTTGCTTTGTGTAGTGCATAATAGCCTTATATAACTAATAATAAAATTATTTGAATGATTTTGCATAAATCAATAGGAAATAAGCACAAAATACATTTTAACAAATATTAAAAAAGCATCACAACATAAAAAATTAAACACATCAACACATAAATAAAAAAACTCTTTAGTTATCAAGATAGATTTCTTGATATATTGCAATCTCACAATTATACAATTAAATGCACAGCATTTGAAACAAAAAAAAAAAAAAATACTAAACTGAAAGATGAAATGAACATAATATACATGTGTTTACATAATCACAAGTTTTATTTATTAAAAATAAAAATCCATAAGTGCTATATTTATTTAATTAAAAAGAATTTATCCACATTTTAAAGGTATTTTTTTTTTTGGTAAACACAAGCAAAATAATAATAGTTAACAGAAAAAAAAAATGGGTTTCTTAGTTATAAGCAATACAAATATTTTAATTTATATATATGAGCAGATATGAACAAACTTTTGATACATATTAAATTTTACTTTAGTAAATTCTCATAAAATAAAAACAAAATTTAAAAAATCTTATCAGGAAATCTAAATTTAGAAAAATTCAAGAGAAAGGCACTCAGAATATTATATTATATCAACACAACAGATAATTTTATACCTAGCAAAGAAGACATTCATAACTGCAGACCAACAAATATCTATATAAAGTTTTGATCATAAAAAGAGAGTATAATTCTAAGAATCTTTATAAAATATATAAGAATTTTTAAAATTAGAATTAAAATTTTAAAAAATCAACTCAAAAGACAATTTTTTTTTACAAAATCAACTCTGTTTTATTGCACATTTGTTATAAAAAATAATATTTATATTCAATATAAAAGAACCAATTAGTATTTGTTGAATTTTAGTTAGCATTCAAGACTTTTCTCAAACAATTATAAGAAATCGATAGTTAATTTGAACTAAAATGATTTTCATATTTGATGAATAGCCTTTTTATTTGAAAATGGAACTCTTCTGTGAGACTTTCTGAATAAATTACTTCAATACCAAATGAAATCCAAGATTCTTAGATATGCATACCGAGTAAGGCTTAATGTGCCCTAATGAAGAAGAAATGAAAAATCAAGTATCTGGCATTAGGGGTTTCGTTTGATTTGTTGCTCTACTGTCATTTTTTGCAGACTTTAGGCCGATTAGACCGGACCTACAGTTTAATGTAGATTCCAAGCCATTAAGAAGCATCCATGCCACCATCACGATTCGAACCTGAAGCCTGTGACACCAAAGACCAGACTGCTAACCAATTGGCCATCAGGCTGCCTGGCATTGGGGAAGGGGATTAAAATCAAGTAGCTAACTATGAATAAGAGAAACTTTTTAATCATGTGATACAACGTTATCAATCTTCAGAAAATAAATTAGCTATTTATAAAATAATACCAAATATTTGGAAATGGGAAAAAATACATTTTTTACTAACAAAAATATAAATATTGATTTTTGTGCTGAAAGTTATTTTAAATTGGTGAAAGTAGTTGAAAAAATTTCATACATAATCATGGATGCTTTGTTGTTTTAGAACAAAGGGGTGGATGTAAAATCATGTTAATTTATTAATATTATTTCAATTGCATATAGATGATAGTCATAGGACTAGAAACTGTTAAAAACTACAGATACTTAGCATTTAAAACAAATAAAGGACGGAAACATTTAAACAGATTTATTTTGAAATCAAATTAAGTGCTATTGAACCATAATAAAGAATTTTGCAGGAAACATTTTAAGCAAAATGCTTATGAATGCAATTTAATGAAAAAAAAAATACATATAAATACTAATGATAGTACAAAAATAAAGCTATCAAAAACTACATCCACTTTCTGAAAAATTATACGACAAACACTTTTAAACATAAAATTAGAAATACTTCAAAATATTAAACCAGTTTTATCAAGTTTTACATTTAAACAGTTCAGGCACATATATTTTTCAGCTTGAAAAAATTAAGCTTCCAAACTAAAAACTTTTTAGTAAGTTCTTGATCAAAATTCATCCATTAAAACATTCTCTGTTGGAGTCTTTGTCAAAAGAGATATTATCATGCTAAAAAAAAAAGAAAGAGGAAAAATTATTGATTATACATAATTATGAATAAAAAACTATAGTTTTAAACTCTAAACTACCCTGTTCTACAAAAATAATGCAACAATTAGAAATTCAGAATTTCTAAAATTTTTTTTAAATATTATTAGAATTAAAAGTTCTAAATGTTTTTATAACATATATAAATTCAACATGTGCGTTCATAAAATAAATGCATATGTTTAAAGAGATATTTTAAATGAACTATTAATTAAATATTATTCTAATGATAATGTGAAGAAATGAATAAGAAAACAAAAGAAAAAAATTAATTTAAACTATAAAAGTTTAAAAGCTGTATTGAATTGAAATACCTACATAAAGTTAAAACTAGTAAAGAAATCTAATAGAAAGAGATTAAAAAAAAATAATTTAATTTCACAAGAATACAACATTTTTATTTTTAATAAGTTGATATCATGCTTCATTAAATATATTTTCTTTAGTAACTGCTACAAAAATATTTTCCCAATTTTTCTAAAAATCCGTTGATAAAATGTTTTATATTAATTTTTAAGTTAAGATTAGATTATTTTTAAACAATATGTATTCTTTTTAGATTCTTTACCATAAAAGAAAAGAAGACAATTCACATTTAAAGGTATTTGTGAAGTAATGTAATGTAAACAGATGCAATTCTCTGTTGCAAATGGATACATTCGAAAAGGAAATAATGTGCCGTTTTAATTTTAAAAAAAAAAAAAAATGGTCTTTTATTGCTGGGAGTTTGGATATTTGTTTCTATAGTTGGTTTCTTTTTCTTTCTAAATGGTTGTTTTTGCATTTTTATACGTACTATTAATTACATGAGCTAAATATATTTTGAAATGTTCAAATTTATTCAATAGAAAGGAAATAGTCTATCCTTTATTTGTATTTATTTTAGGCTATGAATTCATTTTAGTGGATAAGATATTTTAATGTTGCACTGGACAGTTTCTAAGTATATTTTATATAAATTTATAAATTTTTTAAAAGTGCATTTCTACTTATTGCTAAGTAGTATACCTATCCTTTCGATCCTATGTATGTTTAGTTTATGTTTGTTTTATTATTTTTTTTTGTGTTGAGCGTTAGCATGTGAGCCGTTTTATTAGGTGAACACAAACAAATTTACACATGCTTCTCCGACAAGAGTCTGCATGGTGTCAGAATTCTTAAATAGCTTCTATGTGTGGGGCAATGTTGAGCAATAGAAACTGGATGGGAGGAAGTGAACTGTTAACTGCCGCACGCCCTCTGGGACATTCTTAGCACCTCAAGAGACATCAGATTATCCACATCTGAAGAGAAAAGGGGGACAGAAGTAGCTGGCAGGAGGAGGGGTCCTGTTTAGGTACATTCTTTTATTTGTAAATAATTAATTATTTTTATTATTAAAATTGTAAATATGGAACACCGTAAAGTTGTTTTCTTCTCTCAACCAAGTAGTGTGATTAAAGAGCATGCCAATTACTTTTCATTCAAAATTATTCCACTGTTAAAAGATTTATAATCCTGAAGTCAATAAATGAATTTAGCTGTCATTACAAATTTTTATATTCTTTTTCTTTTCTTTATATGTGATTGATAAGTTAAAAATACACCAGCCAAATATTTACTTTTTCAAATTAAATAAAGAACAACTAATTAATCACATTTAAAAATTAAATATTGTCTTGAAATTCCAAAATTTTCTAAGAAACTTTAAATACAATAATAATTAAAAAGAGGTTATTTACCCATACAAATACACAAAAAAGAAAATCAAATAGAAAGCCAATCTAATCATGGAGTCTCTCATATGTTGCTTTAAATTTCCTCGATTGTGAATCTCCGTTGGATCATAGACACCAAAATTTCCAGATGGAACTGTAAGTTTCCTGCATGTAAAAATATATTTTATAATCTATACCTAGTATTGGCAAATAATAAAAATTTATTTTGGGGGAAAAAAGAGGGTGAGGAATCAATTATAAAGAAGTAATAAGAAATCTTTTCATTCACAATTTTTAAAAATGATTTAAACTGAAACTGAAAAAATCTCTTTTAGAAATTACAATAAAAGGAAATTTAATAATCTAAGTATTTTTACTTTTGTCCAGATAACATGCTATAAAATAACTGAAAGAAATTTTAATTTATTTATTCAACTTAAAGTACTATTTATTTGACATCCATATTAGATTAAAAGTCCCAGTATACTTCATAATAGATAGATAAAAAAAACATTAATTTTTTTCTAAGTATAAGAAAAGTAATACAAGTACAGTTTTGATCATGCCACTTAGATTACAACCTGAAAGGAGACTTTTCAGTAGTATCTCAGATGATAAATTATGTAATTTTCTTTAATTTTCTGTATACCAATATTTAACTTTTTCAGTGAATTCTATTCTCCTTTAAGTAAAGACCTCAGAGATAAACGGTTCTTTTTAGGTACAAAAGTAATAATAAATTATTGCTTAGTAATTAAAAAAAAATGCATAACAATTTTCTTGTGAAAACTAGTGCTATTTTTCTCGAAATGCATCAATGTTTTTTTAATTGTGTTGAGTTGAAAAAGTAATAGACAATAATGGCACTTTTCTTCTTAAAATTTTCAAAGTAATACTTTTTTTCTGGTAGTTTGCTGGTTATCCATTTTTTTTGTTATTATTTTCCACAGAAACTACAGAGAATCTATAAAAGTTGGTATCTCTGTCATTAAATAAATCTGTTCACACTTTATCAAATCGAAGAGAACTTGTTAGATTTCTGCTTTCATTTTTAAGCTTCAAATATAGCAAAATTAATCATTTATATCATTATTAAAATCCTTTATATCTTTTTTATTGTCCTTAGTTAATAAATAATGCAAAATCAATTTCAGATAATATATAATAGTGGATTAATTGAAAAAAAACCTAAAAGTCCTATCTTTTTTATTAAATAGTTGATCAAATCTTTATTTTTTGAAGTTTATCAAAGTTCACCTTTTGTTTTTTAATTTTTACTGATGCAAACCACACATCTGAATATAAATAAAAAATGCAATAAGCAGAAAAATATTCTCATAATTTAAATTAAATGAACAACAAAAAATCCTATTACCTAGTTTATGCAGCAAACATTCTTTTCGTCGACAGTGCATACATCTACATGATTAGTAATCAAGATTTTTGCATTAAAATGAATGAAAAACATTTTTTTCTCATATTAAAAAAATACACAATTTTAAATTCCTACTGTATCCATTTGTCTATGTAGTTGTACAATATAACTTTTGAATTTCAGGATAATAGACATAGATATGGCTAGCCCACTGCTGTTCGGGGAGGGGGTATTTTAGCATAGATAGTTAGAATTTTATCAAAACTTCTCAGTAAATAAAATCATAGAATATATACAGCAGTCTATAATTGGCCTGTTTAATCTCACCAAGAAATTTTTAAGATTTTTTTTTTAAACCTATAATCTGCAGACTACAGGCAGGAAATTAAAATAATTACTTTCATCGTATTTTATTACTTATATGCTACGTAAATATACTGTCGTGTATAATAAACTTTTTAAATAAACAGTACAATTGCAATAATTATTTTGTAAAATATCAAAATATTGATAATCTTACTTGTAAACTTGCCAGCAAGTCATAGGTAAATTAATCAGAAACAAAAAACCAGTGCCATTCAATAAGCATTAGTATAGTAACAAATCCCTGAGCAATAATTTCTGGTATAATCCACTATGGAAAGAATAGTCAACAAATATTTAAAAACACAGTAGCAAAATAGACAACAATTATATTCTTAAAAATAACAAAAAAATCTTTATTGTATGAATTATTGATATAGAAAGCTTATTTCATTTTCAGAAAAAGTATTCTTAATAAAGCATTAAAATATATAAAAAAAATTATGAAAGTTTTAATTTAATTATCTAAAACAGAGAATAAGTTTCATGGTTATCTTAAATTCAAAGTTTTATCTAAAAAAAAAAAAAATTAGCTGAAAGTTTCATTTTCTGAAAATAATAATTATGCTAGTATTAGCTTAATATATATAAGCTAATCACTGGTTGGAAGCTAACTGGGGTGAACTGAAGAACTTAAGTAAATACATTTCTTAATTCACCAACTCATTTGTTATTATATGAATTAACACAATGATTGAAAAACAAAAGTAGCTACTAAGATTCAACTGTGATTATGATGGTACCTCATTTAAAATTTAAATAAAATAATAGATATATATATTAGATATTAATTGAATGACCAATAAAAAGAATTTTCAGGCTTCCAATTTGTATATATTTCAAAATACCTCATGAGCATAAAGCTAAATATTAACAATAAGACCAAAAATATTGAATGAATTTTCCATCTACAAAACTTGAAAATTATATCCCAAAATAAAAATGACTGTTCTGCTTATCAAAATTGTCAGATTAGAAGAAACATCAACATTTAGGCGATTTTAGTTTTTCATTCAAAATAAACATATGCTGAAATGCAAGAAGTAACCACAAGCTTTAGACACATTTATTTCAAATTAATAGCTATTGATTTAACCAGAGTTACTGCCTACAATCGTTATGCCATTCCAAATAGAAATTTCCAAACATTCAAGCATTTTTTTTAAACCTTTACCATTTTTTAAGAAATCAAGATTATCTTAGAACTATATAAATCAACTAATTAACTAAAATAGCAATCCTTTCAATATTTATAAGAAATCTTTGCTATACTGCTTCGTCTTGGAACTTTCCATTGTAGTAAGTCAAGGTAAGAAGTTAATTAAACTGTCATACAATGTACAATTTTACATTTAGAATCTGGTATCCTCGGAATTCTTACATCATCTATTTTCTTAATGATGTGATAATGATTCTTTCAAGATAACTGGAATAATGGCCTAAATCCTTCTATGAGATTTCAGTACCAGACAAGGTCCTTTTTAAACTGTGTTGGTAGTTCCATTTTCTCCTTCGAGAAACCTGCATGATCCTAAGGGAATAAATTTCCATTTTCTCATTGCTTTGGCAGCTGCACCTTCAATTGCAGAAATGCATTTGCCAGACAGCTAAACATCAGGGTATCAAGTAGATGAAGATCTTCGCTCAAAGCAATGACAAATTCAGAGCCTTCTTGATGTTAATTTTATTGCATGGATTACACTATACTATCCATTCACAAAGAAACTTTCCTTCCTCAGGTATGAAACAAACTGAATATCAAATGCAATAATTATCAAATCACATTATTGTAATTAATAATTTAATATCAGATTTTAAATACATTAAAAATATTTTTAAAATTAGATAATCTGTCATTTTCTTTATTTCTAATTAATTATAAGGTCATATATGTATGATTATTTTAATTTATATTATAATTTATCTTTTTTCAGTTTGTCAAATAAATTATCAAATGGTCATTTTCTTCGGCTTTACACATGGATTTAATTTTCATCTTTTTACCTCTTACATTTTCTTATAAATATTTTTAAACTAGGTTCTTCAATGTTTTTTATTTTCTACCTCCCAGAATGCATCTATTAATGATTAATTTAAAAACTGTTTAAGTTATACTCTATTTTGTGAAATCACATTAAAATTTCTGTAAGAAAAAGAGTTAATTTTTTTATTGGAAATATTTTCTGTATTAATTTATGCTTTCTGGGTAAAATAATTTATGAAATTTTTTCCTGACAAAATACAAGAAAGTAATAAATGGATAACATCCAAAATGCTCTAAACTAAGTTTTAATTTTTTTTTTAGAGCTTACTTTTCACTTTGTCAAATTTGAAGAAAAATTTTAAATATTTCCTATTTTTTTAGTATTTTATTTACTTGCAAAATCATCTGCAAGATTCGTCCCCTAAAAAGTTAAACACAATGATTCCTCTTCAATGCAAGTTTAAAATGAGCTCCGACTGGAGATGACAATGAAAAAAAGTCGCCAAATTTGGATCAGTACTCAGTCAAGAAAATTACTTTTTTGTTCTTAACTATGCATTAATCTTCAATTAAGTTTCTATTATTTTCTAAATTTTTCTATCATTGCTGTTAATGTTTACAAAGAATGCAAAAAGATTGCAATCTAATCTAAAACAAAATAATTTGCCACAAAAAAAAAAAAAAAAATAATTTAATAAAAATCACTAGAAACAGAAGACCTTTTGAATTCAGATTTTACCATTTTAAATCTATCAAGACAAAGCAAGTAAATTATATTAAACAAAATGTTGACTTTCTCTACAATAAAAAAGTTTCTCAATCAGTGAATTTCTGTTTTTATTCAAATATTGTTGTAGTAAAATCTGATCATACAATCAAAATTGGCAAAAAAAAAAAAAAAACCTTGGAGAATTTTTGAATTACTTACTTTATTTAACTTTGAACAACACTGTTGAGCATTTAAATAATCACATTCAAGATCTGATAATGTTATAACCTGAATTTTGAGTTAAGTAGTGTTATTTTTAAATTTAATTTGTCAACAAGATGTTGATAAATTAACAACAATAAATCAATAACAACTTAATTTACAACAAATGTTCTTATTATGTTAAGCTAAATTAGTTATTAATAGGTCTTTTTTAAGATATAGAACATGTAGTAAATATTATTCCAAAAGTACTTAAATTTCCAGCCTCGTAAAATAGAAACCCATGCAATCATCCTCACAAATATTAAAACACCTTCGAAAAAATTTTTGCAATTTCATAATTCCTATTAGAATAAAAGTTCTGATCAGATTTTTAAACTTAATACTTAATTTGAACGAAAATTAATATTTTAAAATTCGTTTATCATGGAGCCTTAAAAATTCCTGAAGTATTGGAACATCTATACAAGTGTGTAAAAAAGTATATTTAACTGAACTAAATTTAACTTTTTCAATTAAATAATTTTAATCAAGTAATTTATTCAATGTCTTGTTAATTCTGGTTTACTAACTTTCAATAAAATTAACTCTTTTTTAAAAACTGTGAAGCTTAAAATTAGCACGGCAAAATTTTAAAACTAAAAATTAGTAGATAGATTTCTTATAATTAAATCAGATTTCCATTTAGATAATTAAATCTAATATTAAGATCTAAAGTATAATTCAAACAGTAAAAGTAACATAAGGAAATTAAATGTAAAATATGATATATTTAACTTCAAACCTTTTCCCTGATAAAATCGAAAAAAAATAATTCATACGATTTCTTTTAAATTCTATTTAGAATTAAAGAAGAATTAGTGTAGTTTTCTGTGCAAACAATTTTTTATTATCTCGAAATTTTTATTCCTAATGAAAATATCCTAAAATAATTCTATACTTTTGGAATCAATTATGAAATATAAACGGGCAAAATTGCTACAAAAAAAGGATACAACAAAAACAGTGAGGAACAGCAATGCTCCAATATCAAACAAGGAAAATACAAAAAGACTAACGTCGCCGATCATATTTTTAGTTTCCTATACACATTGAAATGTTAAATAAATAGATCAAATTTATCCTCAGTGCAGCATATCAGCGTCAGTAAAGCTTTTTCTCCAAACATGCTGCTTAATAGAAGTTTTAGTTATTGTCAATAAAATTGACAGATACTATTTATTTTGAAATAATGTCGCACAAGAACTTTGTAAATAAACTCATTTCTAAATAAAAATACTGGAAATGGGAATTCTTATCAAATTTCGAATTCTCTACTTTATACTGTGCTGATCTGTAGCAATGCTATGACTTTATTAATTGGTATGTAAACCGAAAATTCTCAGGTTCGTGTCAAGTCCGCCATATCAATTTAACTTTTTAAAATGAGGACGGCTCAACTGTAAGGCTCACCTAAGTATCAGTATTTTTTAAATTTATATTCACTGTTCCAAATTCCCTAATCACATTCACACAATGGTTGGATTAAATCGGTACTTTTGAAATATGCCATATAGCCATATTTAACAAAACATTTACAATTGGTTCAGACAGTCATATCCTCGTTGAGACTGGCAGTGTGTATTTACTGCTAAATGATTGAATGCTAGATATAGGGTTTTTGAATATCCTATTTCACTGGTGAAGAAACGTATTTTGAAAAGATTTTGCTCAAATTCGTTAAAATTGTGAAGTTAGACATTTTGACGTGAGTAGACGTATTTTTGTTTGCTCCGTTCAATGGCGGAGATGGAATTGAAGGCGCTGAGGGGAACGGACTTTTTCAGGTCCCGTTGGAAGTACCCTTGCAGAGTTCGAATGAGATTTCTTATATTGAAAAAGAAAAACAAGATGTCAAGAAATTACTACGACTCAAGCTGATATAAAAATGCTGGAAACTCAACTGGCCATTACCCACGACTGGAATGGAACAGCTAAAGATGTTGCTCTGCCAAACTATGATCTTCATAATTACGAAAATAGAAAAAGACCACGAGCAGTAACTAGTTATCAATTCGACCAATACGTTAAAGTAAAAAGAATCAAACTCGACCCAGGATAGTGTTCAACCCTTTCATTACCAATTCTTTCAGTGTTGCTTGCGCTCTACTAGGTCCGCTTCAACCCTTTACTCTCCAGTAAACTTTATTTACATTCTCGCCAAAACTGAAGCGCTTCTCCCAGGTCTGCGTCAGATTTTCACTCAGCGAAATCTCCGCCCACTCAGCTCAATCGTCGCCCACTCAGCGCCACTCGCTACTTAGCCACGCCTTCTTGATCACGGTTTGTTTTTGCTCAGTGACCCCTACCATGTCTACCTTTCCCGGTTTTTCAAAGTATCGGTATAGTTTTCTTAGATATCGCGAAAGCGTTTGATAAGATCTGGCATACTGGTCTAATTTTCAAACTCGTGCAACTAGACTTTCCAACACCTATCGCACTTTTAATTCACTCTTTTCTCTCTAATCGGCTCTTCCGAGTTAAAGTTAAAAACCAAACATCCTCATCACGAGCAATCGCCAGCGGTCTCCCGCAAGGATCACTCCTTTCGCCGTTACTCTTCAACATCTACGTTAATGACTTCCCGCGCATGGATAATGTTCACACGGCCATGTACGCGGATGACACTGCCATCATTTACAGGCACCTAAATCAGTTGAACATCATCTCGAACCTCCAAAATTATGTCCCTCATCTCGAAACATGGCTTTCAAGGTGGAAAGTAAAAGTCAACGCATCAAAATGCGCCTGCCTGATCTTTACAAAGAAAATTAAGCCCATTACTCTGCCAAATATCAAAATCTTTAACGAGCCAGTACCGTTCGTTCATACCTACAAGTACCTGGGGGTTATTTTTGACAGAAGACTTCTTTTTATCCAACATATTCAAGATGCACTTAAAAGATCCACCATTGCAAGTCACAAAATTGCACCACTCCTAATTTTTAAAAGCAAACTCTCGATCAGAAGTAAACTCACACTTTATACCTCCATTCTGCAGCCATTTTAACTTACTCGTCTCCTATTTGGATTACCGCTAACATGGCCACATTGAGGAAACTGCAGGTTTTTCAAAATCAACAAATTATGAGAATCACCAACGCGCCGTTTTACTTGAACAGAAACATTTTACACAACGATCTAAACCTTGAGCCAATTTTAGACTACATTCGGAACCTTTCTGAAAAATTTTTAACCAAATTCAGCGCATCCGCAAATCCATTAATCGCTAATCTCTCCGGCTTACGATCACTGCAATAGAAAATCCATTAAAAGACCTAGAGCAGTCAAAAATCATCAATTTATCAATTTTCCGCAACCAAAAAAGAATTCATCTCGACACTGGATAGTTTTAATTTTCTTTTCTTAATTAAGAAAAGAAAATTAAAACCTGTTTTGTTTTCTCATTGCTTTCATTTTCCAATTTGTTTACAAGAGAATTTCGTGATCTCATCGATAGATGGCGCTAATTAGGTGCCCGCCCGCGATTTCGATTTCCGCCTTAAATTGCTCCGCCCATTTTTCTCATCGGAATGCTCGGCCAATAGAAAGAGCGCAAATAATTCCGCGACCTGCTCCGACTTCTACCAGGGGTTCGGCATTTTTTTCGTCCCACGGGGAATCGAAGCTCGGCTCTGACTCTTGTTCTCTCCTACCCTTTTCTTTCCACCACACACGCTCCTGAGATTTTTTACTCACATTTAAAATTCTCGTCAAAGTGCAAAGGATTTAAAATTTAACTTCTGTTCTTTTATTTTACCACAATATACACTTTTTTATTTTAACTCCTGAGCTATGGCTCATCATAATTTCTACACTTTAATTACACACATTTCTTACACTTTAAATACTCTCTTATGTTTTTCTCTTACAGTTAATTTTTTATTTACTAATTATGCAAATGGAGATAGGGGATCCTGTCCCCAGGCGCTCCAAACGTACACAACCTTTGCTTTGTCTACCTTTCCTTTCTAGACTCTGTCTCCTTTTTAGGCCGCAATGTGCAAAGGTTTAATTCTAATTTATTAATTCTGATTTTTTGATCACACACACCATTAAATTTTAAAAAAACTCTTTTTAAGATTTCTTCGTACACAGAGCATTGTACTCTAAGCTAATCCAGTCTATTATCTCTTTTAAAGTTTTTGTACGCTCATTAATTCTGATTTTTTATCTATTTAATTTTAAAAATGGATGTAAGGGGAACCTTCTCCCCAGGCAGTCCCTAACTTAACCACCTTTTGCCTTTGCTTGCCAGATGCGACAGTACCTGACTGACATGCTGACTCAACAAAAGAAAAAATTAAGTAGCCTTGGCTCATGCTCTTTGATTAATTGCCCTATAAACATGCTATAAATAATAGCGTCAAACCAAAACGTAATTCTAATCACTTAACTTCTAATAATCTTAGTATTGATGGATTTCAATATCCTAACAAAAAAATTAACAGCTAAAACTTCTTATAATGCCAATGGTAATGATAATAATTTAAAATTGAAAAATAAATTTCAAAATTTGAGTAGTGTAAATGATGTTGATGAAAATTCTGATATTAATGTTACCACTATTAAAATGCCACCTATTATGGTTAAGTCTATGGAAAATTTCACTTTAACTTAAAAAAAAAATTTGATGAAGCTTTTGAGGGCAAAGTCCCTATCAAATTAGCGGGTGAAATGTTAAAAATGTTCCCCTCAAGCGAAGACCAACATCGAGAAATAGCTAGTTATTTAAGAAACAATAATATTGAATATTTTGTAATTACCCCAAAAATCAAAGACCACTGAAAGTAGTAATCAAGGGATTACCCAAAAATACTCCTGAGGAGGAAATCAAAGCTGCTCTCACTGAAAAAGGATTTGTGGCGGAAAAAGTTGTGCAACTAATTAAAACCAAAACTAAACAACCCTTGCCAATTTTTCAAATAACACTCACCAAAAATGAGAAAAATAATGAGATATTTAAACTCAATAGACTTCTTTATCTTACGGTTATTATTGAAAAATACAATAAAGACCCATAGCACTACAGTGCTTTAAATGCAAACTTTTTTTTTCATCACAACTCAATTAATTGTGGTTTTAAAGCACATTGCTTAAAATGTGGCCTTGAACATTCACATAAAGAATGTAACATCAAAGAAAAGATTGAAGTACCTATCTGCATTAACTGTGGGGAAAAAGAGCATCTTGCCGCATGGAGGGGCTGCAAAAAATTCCCAAAAATAAATATAAATTCCAATAGACAAGCAACTCGTCCAAAAATTAATTCTACCAGACAGGTTTCTGCTAATTTAAGTTTTGCTGCAGCACTCAAAAGTTCTTATCCACAAACTGCTAATATCCCTGGTTATAATCTTCAAAATCAAATCTTCAATCCTCAAACCCGATTGAATCCATTTATAAGTGTTGATGATATCCAAATTTTTCAAAAAGCTAGCTATCTGATGCGAGAATTTCTCTCTATATTTACTAATCTGAGGGTCTTGATGGCCTTATCCAAAAAGTAAGTACTGCTCAAACTAAAAGTAGATAAACTCCAGGCATTTGTTAATGGCCTGGCGTCTCAATCTTTTCCAAATACTTCGTAATGATTCAATCGGCTACTGGGCTTTGCATTTGCTACTGGAATGCTTGTAGTTTAAAAAATAAACTTTTTGAATTTGATGTTTTTCTTAATAACTATAACCCAGACATTGTACTACTAAAGGAAACGCTTTTAAAATCTGATCATTCTCCTAATTTTTCTGGTTACATTTTCTATCGCAATGACGGACCACAGAGTCCTGTCTCTGGTGGCACTGGTATTTTAATAAAGAATAGTATTCCACACACTCATGTTCCGTCTCCAATTCTCCATGCAATTAAAACTACTGTTGTATCTCTCAATTTTCCAAATTTTCCATCTTTGACAATTGCATCTGTTTATGTTCCAAATAATGTTGCTTCCTCTAATTTCATTCATGATCTAAATGTTCTTTTTTTTTCCTATAGTAGTAGCACCATTTTGGCTGGTGATTTTAATGCTAGACACACTCAGTGGGGTTGTTATAATAGAAATAATACTGGTAGACAATTAGCTGCTTATGCTCATAACTCTGATTTTGATATTTTAGCTCCTAACTCTCCTACAAGATTTAGTAATTATTCTGCCTCTACTATTGACCTTGCAGTCACGAAAAATTTTCATTTTAACTACACCATTTCCTCTCTTAATGAGCTTTCCTCAGATCATAATCCTGTAATTATTAAATTTAACCTTTCTTATCCTACTATCTCTGTTAACAGCAATGTTAGAACTTGTTGGACAACATTTTCTTCTTTAATTGACTTTAATTTTAATTACTCGGTTCACAAACTTAATAATGCTGCTGAAATTGATGACGCTACAGAAAATATGACGAAAATAATTACTGATGCTTACAATGCTGCCTCGAAACAAATTAATACTAACAATCGTGGTTATCTTCCTCCCCACATTAAAACCTTAATCACTAACCGTAATCATGCCCGTAAAACCTGGCAAATCTTTTTGTGATCCACAAAGTAAGACTAATTATAATCACTCGCAGACTTTATTGAGAAGAGCTATTGCTCGATATAAATATGAAACTTGGGATAGACACCTGCAAACCGTAAAGTGCGAAGAAGATGGTTCTTTCTGGTCTTGTCCCAGGACTTTTTAAACGTAAACGTTCTCACATTCGAACCCTAGGGCTCTAACAATTCACTGGCCACCACTGATAGTCAAAAAGCTGAGGTTTTAGCTGACAGCCTTCAGGAACAGTTTCTTGAGAACAACATTAATAACCATGATATAGAAAATCTCGTTGAGTCCACTATCACAAATTTTATTAATACTTGTCAAGTCTCTGAAATTCCTATCACTAAAGCATCTTTCGTTATTAATTGCATTTCCTCACTGAAAATTAACAAAACTCCTGGCATAGATAAAATTACTAATAAAATGTTAAAATACCTTCCTTTCAAAATAATACTTGAGATATGTAAAATTACTGATTCTATTCTTCATACTGGTTATTATCCTAAGTCTTGGAAAACAGCTAGAATTCTCCCAATTCTTAAACCTGGAAAGGACCCTACTTCTCCTATTAGTTACAGACCAATTTCTTTTTTACTCTCTTCTATTAGTAAACTAATTGAAAATGTCATCCTGAACCTTCTTAAAAATGAGTCAAATCAAAAGAACCTTCTCATCCCACAGCAATTTGATTTACCGAAAAACTTTCTACAACTCATCAGCTCTACAATCTCACAGAAACTGTTGCTGAAGGATTTTACCTGGAAATATGAAACTGCTGCAATTTTTTTCTTGATGTGGCCAAAGCTTTTGATAGAGTGTGGGTTAATGGATTGATTTACAAACTCATTTCTTACAATTTCTCTCCTTATTTGATTCAAGTAATTCGTAACTATCTTTCAGACAGACACTTTGTTGTCGCAGAGGGAATACTGATTCCTCAATTCGTGATATTCACGCTGGTGTGCCCCAGGGCTCTATTCTAGCTCCTTTCCTCTATAATATCTTTATCAACGATATTCCCACAAAGAACAATATCAAAATTAGTCTTTATGCTGATGATACTGCAATCTTAACGCAAGGCCGAAAACTTGCATCATCCAAGAAAATTTGCAAAAATTATATCACTGATTTAGAAAAATTTCTCATTAACTAGAAGATAAAATTAAATGTGGACAAGACAGAAGCATTTCTTTTCACTTGCAAAAATCCTATAACCCTCCTAATATTAAAAATATACAATAATTATATCACCTGGTCTAAAGAAATTAAGTACTTAGGAATTATCTTTGATAGTAAACTTAACTACAGATCGCATATCTACAACCTTAGAAATAAATTCAATACTCAATTTAGAATTCTCTATCCTTTAATCAATAGAAATTCAGCTTTAACTCTTAATCTCAAAATTCTAATATATCTCTCTTATCTTCGTCCAGTATTAGCTTAAAAAAGCCCAGTTTCGAGTTCTGTCGCACGTACAAATTTTGAAATGATTCAAAGGCTTGAGAACAAAACTCTCAGAATGTTAACTCATTCACCCTGGTACTTTCGCAATGACGATATTAGACGAGCTCTCTCGATTCTAAGTTTAAGACAATTTGTTCACAAAATTTCTACTAAATTCTATAATGATATGCGAAACATTAATAACCCTGTATTAAATATCCTACAAAATTACGATTATGATATTTCTTCCTGCAAACATAGCAAAAAGACCTCGCACTGTTCTAAATATTTTAAATTAATTCCTTACAACTGCCTAGACGAAAAAGTTCGCTTTTTTTCTCCTAATTTGTCATTCGGGGTTATTACATGCAACTGATTCCATCAACATCTACATTTTTGATATTTTTCATTTTATAATTTTATTACATAAATAATTCTCTTTTAAAAAAAAAAGGGCATTTAATTATCTATTTTGCTTATTAACTCAAAGGGCATGAGACCACCGCTATGTTTCAACATTTTACACAAAGAAGGAGCTGAAGTGGCCGCTACGCGGCCAAGGATCTCCGTAATAATCTACAATAACACAGTCATATCCTTTAGAATAGGTTGCAACGGTTTCGTGCAGGCTGTGGGCTGCACAAGGAAAAAACTCGTAAATTATGTAACATATATATGTTTCATTTCGTTACATAAAATAAAAAAAAATACTTAATATTATATAATATAAAAGCAAATAAAGAATTCGATGCATGATATTGCCTTAATTTAATAAGAGTTTTACCATTTTGTTGGAATTTCGTAGTAACTAAGGGCAAATAGATTAGTCGAATGATTTTTACTTATCATTGTGTTTTTTAATACTCTTGTCTAAAATGTTCAATGAAAAAAAAAAAAAATGTGATTGCCCATTTTGATGTATTATGTAGCAACAACTACTTTTACGTTTAATGCAGTTTTAAAATGGAAGTTTTGAGCAATAAATATCACATTAAAAATAATTAAGTAGATAAGGCTCATTTATTGACAAAGGACATGATCTTTTAATCAGCAATAAAATAAAAAAACATAATATTTTAATAATTTTTTTAATATTGTATGGCTCCAGAATTTGTAAGACTATTAAGAATGTGCCACAGGGGGGGAAGCAATCGATACGCTCTCACAGGTCAGGAAGAGTTGAGGACTGAGTTAGATAAAAGAAATGGCCAAGACTATAAGAAGGGAATTTGGGATTCGAGATCGAGTATCAGAGAGCTCGTACCTATGAGTTTCTGGCTAGATGATTGGTTAAATTATGCATGTTAAAATTCAAATTCAAAAATCGAAAGCATGAACCGATTCATAATACGAGTTTGATCATTGCCATCTGCAGAAGAACATCTGAACTAATCGCATCGAAACGAGTTTCTTTAGTGCTTTTCCTTATCTCACTAATGTTGTTTTACTCCCTACTCGAGGGCATAAGACGTCATTTTTTCTCTCGTGTCTTGATTTTATCGAATTAATTGATTTTTTTTTTTTTTAACGTACTTTTTTTCTCGCTCAGATTTACCTGAATTTTTTTTTCGCCTTGTTTTGTTAAGATTAGTTTCGGATTTTTTATTATTTAGTAGTGTTCTTGATAACACCTAAACCCTATCTTTAATTGCAGGATAGTATTTTCCGACTTGTATGAATTTCGATTTGATAGGAATTTATAAGAATAAATAGAATGACGACTTTCTCGGAATCTAATGGGACTTAGACTCTGATTAGTAAGACCCTCCCATCTCTACATTTGAGAATCCGTGCAGATGCTGACCGTCTCATTAATTATTTTAAAGACTTTGAAGAGACACCCTGAAGCATAATTCTAAGTCCAGATTCAAACTGTCACTTGTCAGATTTCCTCTAGCAATTGAAAATAGCATTGGAAATGGGAATAGACTCCATTGATATTGGTAGCGGTCGAGATATCCTGCGATCCGGAAATGTTACTATCAGAAATGTATCGAGACAAGCAATCTCATCAAAACTTTGCATAGTAACAGTGGCAGCATTGAAGAATTATTTACATTGAATCATTATCACCTTTGTCAAACTCTCTCTTTGGACATTCGTATCTACTACGGAAACCTTACACCAACATTCCCTCTGTTGCCTTCCAACAGAAACTCTGCCTATACCTCTGAGGATAACCTACCAAGGAGAAAACTTTGTTCTTGATGGACAGACTTCGATTTTAGTTCGAAACAGACCAAGACGTCGAAAATCCTGCTTTCTTAAGACGCACCAATACTGCAGTCATTGACTCCCTCAAACGACGACATGCAAATTCTGTTGGGAAAAAAATCAATACAGAGGAAGTCGGAGTTTAGATCTTTCACTTTATTATCTTCTGATGATAACCTACCTCATAAATTTTCTTATTAAGAGTTATCTTCCAAATAGATGGAATACTGCCGTAGTAATCTCTCTTCAAAACCTTATAGTAAATTAGCATAATCTCAAAATTATCGTCCCCTTTCATTGTGTAGTAGCATGAGCAAAATACTTGTATATTCTATTTTTAAACGTCTGGATTAACACTGCGTAGAAAAATTATCTCTTCGTTCCTGAACAATTATGGTTCAGAAAGAATTAAGCACTAACTACTACATGTTAATGAGCTGATTCATGAAGGCTTTATCAGTCGTAAAGCTACACTAATACTATTTCAGGACATGGGCAAAACCTTTGATAAAATTTGTCATAATGACTTGATATCAAAGCTCTTGCAGGTTGAAATTTCGGTTTATTCAATTAAATTAATTCACTCGTATCTCGGGTCTCGCAAATTCAAAGTGGAGGTGGCAATATGTATTTTTAGGTTGCAACAAATCGGGAGTGGCGTACTCCAGGGATCAGTACTTGGTCTCCACTTATTCATAATCTCTGTAAACGACATTCCTATGCAAGATTTAATGAAACTATCAAAAGCATATTAAGAAGCTATCTTGAATTGTTCTATATACTAGTTTTAAAAAACCTTAAGGCCGGCTAGCCATGTTTGCAGATGACGTAGGGATTATCAGTCAGCACTAATCACCAAATACTGTCGTTGTACAAATCAATATATACATGCCTAAACTTAAATGACTAACCACCTAGAAGACCAAAGTTAATCTTACTAAAGGGCATTCTTTCTATTTAGTCAGAAACGCAATATTGAAAATCTGGATAATGTTATAATTTTTGGCCAACCTGTTCCTAGGTTACGAAGTATAAGTACCTAGCGTTTGCTAAAATTGCAAATTTTGAATTGAAAGCTATCTTTCAGCTCTTAACTTTCATAATTTTCTCTGCTACTATGAGTTCTTAAATATTTCAAATGTTGGCTTAGTTGAATTCATTTTGAAATTTTTCTAAATTTTAATAGTTTAATTTTTTTAAATCTTTTAGCATTATCTCTTCATTTAATTTTATAATACAATAGTGTTTTAATTTCTTAATAGCAGATTAGTGGCTCCATCTAGTGGATATTTAGACACCTATAATAAAATTCATCCATATCAAAAGAATTCTGACGGAACTTTATTACTTTTCCAACCAAATTTATTCGCTTTGCAGGTATCATGTAACGGACCCATAACTATAACAGAAGCTTTATGCTTTTTAGTATTTTAATTTTTATTTTAATTCTTCGAAAATTTATTTCATGTAACTTTTAAGAAATTTTTAACGTTAAGTGATGTAACTGCAGCTAATAATTTTGCTTTCACTGATGTAGACGTTTTTCGGGTATATAATGTCCGCTTGATTTTCGTAATTTGTACGTCCGTTGTCGTCCTTCATGGATGAAGACTAACGTTTGTTGAAATAATATTTCTACAAACGTATTAGAAAATAATATTTAGTATTCAAGATTTAATGAAACCATCAGAAGCATATTAAGAAGCTATCTTCAATTGTTAAATACACTAATTTTTAAATATAAATAGTAAGGATCTAGCTTGTCTTCAAGAAACAAAATATAGCCAACGGGGAAGAGTTCAAGGTTGATAGATCCTCCATTCAAGGATGGAGTTGACCCTTGCGTTAGACTTTGGAATTTGCACGTTTTTTTCGGAGGTTAGACTTTGGAACCGATAATTGGAAGGGAGAAAGAGAGAAGGAGTGTGCAAAAGTCGCGCGAAAGTTCCGGGTGGAACGGAGGATACAAAGACCCTTAAAAGAAATACAACAAAATCTATCAAGAATAATGTTTCTAATTTTTTTAAAGAAAAGTGTATGAGACATTATATATGAAGTTATAAACATTGCGTCTAAAATAATCAAAATACTACATGAACATGTAAGACCGCTCAGTGAATGTTCATTTGTTCTGCATTCAGTCCTAATAAAACCCAGTACAGTTCGGTTTGTCACTCTACCGACATCTTGTGCACACGAGGGCTAAACAGACCAGGACCTACAGTTTAAACTGGATTCTGAACCACTGCAAACACCCATGGCACCGCCTGGATTCAAACCCGAAACCTTGGTACGAACTCCAGATCTCTAGCCACTCTGTCATCTGGCCCCCTAACCCAATGCAGATCCAGATTAGTTTGTGCATGGGGATAGCATAGTTCTTGGTTGAGAGTTTGCACACTGGTTACCAGAGGCGTAACGTGGACGCGGTTCTGCTTAATTTGCCTGGAATCGGATTCGAGCCCTTCTGCTCCTGCTTCCTTTTCAGGGATATATATATTTATCTTTTAATGTCTTGCGGACGACTGAGGAAATAAACGTACCATAAACCAACTTCATCGATGTCACAGAAACTACAGGAGCACACTACCATGCACTGTCATGCTGTTAATCATTGATTTTCATCAGTACAGTTACTAACCAAGTCAACTCCTCCTCGTCGAACTCCGAGACTATCTTTATCTTTCCTTTGCCTTCTCTGGAACAAATATCAATCAAATCCTGCCTAATAACAGACATTCCAGCATCGGTGCCCTCAATATTTTCAATAAACCTACTCCCCCAAATTTAACCGACGCGTCTGTAAGGGTCTTTTTTTTTTCTGGTTGTATTATTTTCTCTTCTAATATTCAGTGACATGCAATCATTAATCATCTTAACCATCTGGAAGTTGCTGAACTCCTGTTCTTGTTGTTTGTCCAGAGGGTTATAAACTCTACTTTTTATATAAAATGCATATTAAAATCCCCATGTTCAATCATTTAGATCAACTTAAAAACAATAATATAATAAAATATTCAGAAATATAATATGTATATCTTTGTTTCCAGAAATTTATGTATCTCTAGAAATAAGGCAGAAATTTTAATTAAACACAGCTTATCTGCTTCAATAAATACTTTTATTAATAATGAAATTTTAAATAAAATTGTAAAATTTAACATCGTAATATAATGTCTTTTCCCCGGTTTAAAATTTATTAATATACATTTGGTATTCATTTTGCATTTATTTTCTGTATTTGGTTTTTGACTCCGAAGGGAGGAGATTTGGGCCCTGCTGTCACGTATGCACTATGAAATTTCAGCAATATAGGTAGATTTTCAATTTCCTAGTTCATACGTGATTTTGGAGCTGTTGGAAATGAAAAAATGTTAATCATTATAATGAATGCACTGAAAATGAATTATGTTAACTTTCATTATAATGTTCGAATAATAAAAAAGAATGCACATGCAGCAATATGAAACTCAAATAATCGTTTATTAATCAATATTAGGGTCCCCAGGGCCAAGTGGATTGTTTTGAATGTGTAACAGTTCGTCTTATGTTCTCTTTCAAGGAGCTTTTGCTTACAACGCCATCAGCATACACAACAGATTTAATTTACTCCAACAGTCAAAAGTCACATAGGGACATGTCTGGAGAACGAGTTGGCCATTCCGTCAGAAAACTCTGGCGAATAACTTTCTCATTAACATAACACAGTCGTAAAAGGTTATGTACTGAATGAAGAATATGTGGTCGTGCTCTTGCATAAAAATGGTCATGTTCAAGCACTGTCTTTGCTGCAATTCAGGAATGGCAAAAGTTTCCACCATTGGCCGATATTTATCACCCGTAACGATGCAAGTAATAGTACCTGCTGTCACGTAAGCACTAAGAAATTTGAAAATTTGTCTAAATTGTACAAACTTCAAAGTGCGTATGTGACAGCAGCTCAAATCACCCCTATCGACGACTTTTTGCGGAAGTCATCTCTCCGTATCGTACGTAGCCTGCAAGCGGCCTGATTACATATTGACGAGCGCTCTAGCCTTTGGTATCACAGGTTTCAGGTTCGAAAAACTGACGGTGTCACGGATGTTTCTAAGTGTTTCAGAATCCACGTTAAATTGCAGGACCCGGTCTAATTAGCCCAAAGTGTGCAAAAATTGACCGTAGAATGACAAACCAAAGCCTGTAAATTAAATTTGGTTTCATTCTGTTCATTAGTTTTATTTGCAGATGCCTCCAAAGTGGGAAAGTTATTTTATGGCCACCCTGTACTAGTAAGTTTATAGTCGCATTATTAGTAAGTTAAATTCGCATTATTTTTGTCTGAAAACAGTGCCATATATCTTTTGTTGGATTATATAGTTCATCTTATGAAAAATTCCAGCGATCTTTTCAAAAATTCTGATTCAACTAGCCTAAGACAAATTTCTACAAGAAAAAGTTTTTAAAACTTTTTCACAGAAATTTCACGATCTGAGAACAAGATCTGTGAGTGATGATATTCTTATATACAATAATATATTGGCGGCATTTATTTTAGTATTAACTGTATCTGTGATTCTGACAAGGTCACATGTGTTTCTCTGTGCATATAGAGTAAACGCATTGGTGCTGTTTGTTGTTTCTGTACTTTGGTCTGTAGGTGTGAGATGTGAAAGTTTATGAAAATAGTAATACTATCAGATATTTGATTGAAAGTTTTTAACATGTCTGAATCTGAAAAGATTTCGAGTAAAGTTTCAAATTTAATTGGAGCTGTGGATCAAGGAACTAGCAGTTCGAGATTTCTAATCTTCGATAGTGATTCAGCTGAAATTGTTACGTACCATCAAATAGAAACTAAACTTTTGTATCCACGAGCAGGTTGGGTTGAACAAGATCCTTTAGAAATTCTATCCAATGTTAATATATGTATTGATAAAACAGTTGAAAAACTTCGGGAATTTGAAATTGACCCATCTAATATAAAAGCAATAGGAGTAACTAATCAGCGAGAGACAACTGTAGTGTGGAATAAATACACGGGTAAGCCATTATACAATGCTATAATATGGCTTGATTCCAGAACTGCTGATATTGTTGAGATTTTGTCAAAGAAAGGAGGATCAAAAGCTGTTAAGGAAAAGTGTGGATTGCCTATAACGACATATTTTAGTGCTGTTAAATTAAGATGGCTAATTGAAAACATTCCAGAAGTGAAGCAAGCTATTGAACAAAATCAGTGTTTATTTGGCACTGTTGACTCATGGATCATATGGAATTTAACTGGAGGTATTAATAATGGAATTCATGTAACTGATGTTAGTAATGCTAGTCGGACTATGCTTATGGATATTCGTACTTTGCAGTGGGATTCTTGGTTATGTAGCTTTTTTCAAATCCCTATGTTTATACTGCCTAATATCCGTAGTAGTTCTGAGATTTTGGGATATGTATCAATAAGTTCATTAAATGGAGTTCCTATTGCAGGTTGCTTAGGGGATCAAAGTGCTGCACTTTTAGGTCAGCTTTGTTTGAAACCTGGTTCAGCCAAAAATACTTATGGAACAGGTTGCTTTCTGTTATGTAACACTGGGAAAGTTCCTGTATGGTCAAAACATGGATTATTGACAACTGTTGCTTATAAACTAGGTCCAGATCAACCTGTTATATATGCTTTAGAAGGTTCTGTTGCTATTGCTGGAGCTCTAATTCGATGGCTTCGTGACAATTTGGGGATCATAGCAGACTCTTCTTTTATTGAAGCGCTAGCAAGTTCTGTTGAAAGTAGCCATGGAGTTTATTTTGTTCCTGCATTTTCTGGTTTATATGCTCCTTATTGGCAACCTAGTGCAAGAGGTATAATTTGTGGTCTTACACAATTTTCTACTCGAGCCCACATTGCTCGTGCAGCTTTAGAAGCTGTGTGCTTCCAAACCTTGGAAATTGCAGAAGCTATGAAACTGGATAGTGGTTTTCCATTGGAAAAACTTCAAGTAGATGGAGGGATGACTAGTAATAAAATGCTTTTGCAGATTCAGGCCGATCTGTTAGGTTTACCAGTTGTTCTACCTTCCATGCCTGAAACTACAGCACTTGGAGTTGCTATGGCTGCTGGAGCAGCTAAAGGAATTGAAGTTTGGGATATTGCTTCTACTGATTCTAGTGAGGTGACTACTGATGTCTTTATTCCAAGTATTACAGTAGATGAAAGAGAATTCAAGTATTCAATGTGGAAAAAAGCAGTGACACGTTCAATGCATTGGGAGGACGATAATAGCAAAGCTAAATTTGTCATGAATCCAATCATGCAATCATTACCTGGTGGTATTTTTTTGTTTACATCATTTGCTATCCTCTTACTTGCTGAGGTTTTTAAATGAGTCATTCTTATATGATTTTTGGCAATTTAAATTACATGTAAATTGTAAATTTGAACTAATTTGTATGATTATTACTGTCACTTAAAATGTGCCATTTTTACTCATTATTATTTGAATATTATTGTTTAAATTTTTATTCAGAGAATATATATTATTTAAAATCTGATGCATATCAAAACATGTTTGTTGAAGGAGACTAGATTCCCTCCATTATTACATTCATTACTTACCTTCAACTCTACTTGAAAAGTTTAACATCCATTCTAACATTATTTATTTATTAAGAAGAATTAATAATTTAGGCCATTATGGGAATTATTAGGCCACAGGTTGTATTTTAGATGTAGATTTTGTAATGTGCTTATAATAGAAAATAATATTTTCGGTTAAAAAACAAATATAGGATATATATAAATAAAGGATTTAATGAGAATATAAAGAAATGTTTAGATAAGGAATAACATATTTTTTTATCAACTTTGTTATTGTTGCTATTCTATGTATAGGTGCTTTTCTTTTAAAGTATCAATTTTTGTTATTTAAAATGATCCCAGTGCTATAACTTATATTTCAAGAGTTTACATATAAATTAATAATTTTAAATAAAAAGTAAAATGAATAATTTATAGCTTTTTTTTCTTAATTGTTTCAACTTAAGAATATTAATAAATTTTAGATTTTTTTTTTTTTAGAGGCAGGAATTTCAAATGTTTCTTCATATGTTATATGTATTTATTTGTTAATTTTCCTGGAAGTACTTAACAATCTTACAAAATAATGTAAAATATTAAATATCACATGAAATTAGGATTTATTTCATATTATACTTCTACCAAAAGTAATATATCTGACAATTTGTAGAAGTAATTGTTAGCTGCAAAGATCTATAACATATAGGTAAACTAGAAATCATAGTATTATAAATATAAAATAAAAATAGTTTTTTAGAAATTTGTTTATTTTTTTATACCAATATGTATTTACTATTCACATATAATGTGTTTTTGAGCCTGAAATTTCCAAATAAATAGTTTTGATAAAAAAAAAAAATACATAAATTTTTCAAAGATTAGCTCTGGAAAAATTAGTGATCACAGTTCATTCTTGATAACCACTTGCAACATAGTTCAAAAACACTTTTTAAAATGGAAGTGGAAGGATTTCTATGTAAATTATTTTGTGTATTTCTTAAGAGTATTATTACAATACAATTATTTGCATTATTAATCATACTTCTAATGTACAGTTTAGTTTTTGATAAGAAGTTTAAACTTGCATATAATTAATGGTAAAAAAAAAAAAAAAAAAAAAATCTGATTACATTACTTATTTCTGAAGTTTATTTTTGAAATTACTGAAGCTATATGCATAAATATACGAACACAGTTAAGAAATTAAAGGAGTACTTTTTCACCATTTTCTGGTATCAATTTTTGTATAATTAAATGGGAAAATACTTTCTGTGAAGGTAACTAGAAATTCATAAAAATCTGTAGTGTACTTTAATTTCTGTTGAATTACAGGTTTTGAAATTTTGAGAATGCTGTTATTTTTTATATAGATTTCTATCTTTATGGTTTAATGCATTAAAAATAAGACAGATATATGGCAGAGCTACATCAATATTCACAAATGAGTATAACTGAAGTAATATGCACAATTTTGAAATATTCATTCACACAATGAGATTTTTTTCACCATTCCATTCATTTAATGTGTTCAATTTCTATATAATATTCATATCCATGACTATTTTGGTTTGTGTTCTACTTATATAATTTAACTTGCATATCAGTTGTATAATTCATTGAAAAGGAAATTAATATGTATTGTTACTAATTTGATGAAATTTTATTACTTTTTTAATACTGTGTTATAATTATTCATGTTAATATATTTATATGTTAAATATTATTAGATTTTTTTTAACTGGCAGTGATATGAATGCTGAGTAGTTTTATTTATATCCTCTTGTGTTTAATTATTGTTTATTATATGTGTGCATATTTCAAGAGAAAAAGAAAGAACAAAATTATTAGTTGGTAAGAAAGTAATTTTGGTTTTCACTATTTTAAATACATAGTAAAAAACAAACATACTTTCTTGCCAACCCAGTATTTATTTTAATATCCAAAAATTAGAAAAAAATTTAATAAATTTATTACAAGTTTATAATAAGTGTAGAAATTATATCTAGTAATAATTTTTCAATACTTTAAAGTAGTTCATTAAAATATCATAATTGTATCTTTTAAATGAAATCTTTTTCCTCCCAGAAAAATTTGATTTGAATTGCTTAAAAATTTATGAAATAACCCATATTATCTTTGCAGGTTTACTTTATGTATAATGTAATTTATCAGTTGTTAAAAATATGAACTTAATCTATATCATATTAATTTGGAAGTTACTTTTTACTTTTGAGCCTTTATATTTTATGATTAAATTAAATGCCAGTTATAAAACTTTTTATAAATACTAGCAGCCTTTTATTATTATATAGACTCATTTAATTCAGATGATAATAGTGTAGATGAAAATCATGAAGCTGAAGGCTGAACATTTTACTTAAAAAAAAAAAAAAAAAAAAAAAAGCATTGAAACAAACATAGAATTAGCCATGTAATTGTATTATCTTAAAGTCGAGAATCTTGCTCTGAAAGAAACATGAAAATTATTAAGATCTCTCAGATAAGACCAAGTAATTGAAAGTAACATTTTTTTTTTTGTTATTGTTGTTGAAAGTAAAAGTGTTAATTTTGAGATACAATGAATAAATTCTCTTAAATATACTGTATTTAATTCAATATTATTCATATCTGAAATATATTTGATTACTTAAGGTGAAAAATTCTTTTTTTTTTTTAAACTGTCATTTAGTAAACTTTTAAATTTATTTCTTGTGTACTCTCTTCCAAAGCAGTTAAACTTGCATAGTTTTTTAATTTTGTTCCATTATTTCTTTTTATAAATATATCTAATCATTATTATTTAGTCATGACATATTCAGTATTTGGAAACTTAAATTAAGTGGTTTTTATTTATGTTGTTGATTTGAAATCTGCTTTCTAAAATTTCTTATCATTGTCCTAAGTCACTAGCTAATTTTAATTCAATGAAAATATTTTGCTTTTTAATATCTGGAAATTTGTGTAAAAGTGATATTTTTAAAGATTTATTTATGTAATTTATTTAATTGTTAAATATTATGTTTCCTATTTTATGTTTGTTTAAAACATCTCTGGTCTAGAGTGTTCTTGTTCTAAAACACTTGATATAAATTATGGTTGTTCTTGTGCTTGTTCTAAAACACTTGATATAAATTATAGTTGTTCTTGTTCTTGTTCTAAGAATTTGAAATTCAATTCTAGAATTTTAAGCTGTTAATTATTTATAAAATGTTCTGTTAAAATAAAAGATATTTTGTTTCAGAACTGTTTTTATTATTAAATTACATTGTTATAGCATTCCTTTTCTTTTGAAATTATTTATAAAAAAAAAAAAAAAGAATTGGCTTCCATGAAAGAAGTTTTAATGATTTAAGTTTAAGTCAAAAGTTAAATTTTATATATTAACAACTTTAATTTTTAAAATTTAAGAAAAATGTTTTACATTCAACCATTTTTGTCCTCTTGTTAATGAAGTGAAGTCTTAGTCTAAAAGATGGAAAAATTAAAAAAGACAAAGAGCTTTAACTTCTTTTTAATTTCATAAGTTTTATTCATTTCATAAGGGTTTATTCATTTTGAAATTGAATAGAGTACTTAGCTGAAAGTGGTCAATTTTTTTGTATTAAGTTTTTTTATTTACTTTGGATAAAATAGTTATTCATTATTATTTATTTAATTACTGTATTAAATATCTATATAAAAAGTTTTTTAGAAATTAAATTACATATAGTTTGCAGGTATACATTTATTATGGCAAAATAAATATATTAATCCTAAATTTTGCCGTTAAAAAATACATTTTATTTAAAAAAATTTGTTAGACTTTTTTCTTTTTTTTTTTCTGAAGCCAAGCCAATAAGTCAAGATATGCCATATAATAATTTCAAGCCAAAGCATCTGAAGGACAGTTAAGCACGGTTTATTTCTAATTGGATACATTAGAAAATTACTAGAGCCGTTCCTGCTGACCTACATTCTAACAAGATCAGTTTTTTTTTAAATCCAATGATAACTTTGAATGAAACATTGTTTGTTCCAAGACTGACAAAATTGCTGCTCATCTTCAAAGAACAATTGGATGACTCCAATTTCTGCAGATAAGGAAAAACCAGCTAAAAGTATGTGACGAATAAAAAAGGTGTCAAGATTAAAGATGTGCAAAAGATCAAAGAGCTGATAAATTTTATTTTGACTTGCTTTCAACTGATCCAAAACCTTGCAATGATGCTATATCATTGTTAAAGATAATTGATAATGATAATCATTATCATTATCATCTTTATTAATCATTGATAATGATAATTTCCCGTGGCAACAAAATTGTTGAGAAATGATTTTCGATCAATAAAGATTTCAATGGAAGAACATGAAAGGAAAAGGACGTACCGTAAAATAAGCTCCGAAAATCCCTCTATATTCATTAATGATTTAAAAATGACACTGCGCTTTTTTGCTTCAATTCGAAATTTGTAAAAAGAGATTTACAATTTTAAAATTGAATGAAATTTAAAGGAAATTCTTTAAATAAGAAGGGTACAATTAGTAGTCCGAATCTCGTTTCTTTCTGCCTTGGCGGGTATATACGATGAAGGGTGCTGAGTGTGTGTACGTGGTAGCCAGAAGCACGATGTATTGCTTACTTTAATAGATATGGTTTCGGATTTGATCACAATATGGTGCCATTTTCCACCATTTATTGGACGTCTCAGTTTATGGGCATCAAGAATTTGTTGCACAAAATAAAATAACTAAAGCTATTAAATGGCATTTAAAATTTTACATGAAAGGTGATGAACTAAGAAAGATAAATAAAGATTTTAAACATAATTTACTATAATATTTAAATCTAATTAAATTTATAAGTAGCCAGTATTTATAGGTTTGAGTCTCGCATCGTAGCAGAATTTAAGTTTACGAGCCAAACATAGCTCCTCAAATTTCAATTATTCGGGCCAGTGCATAAATCACGCATTCTTTTCAGTAGTGGAAATTACCCAAAAGCAGAGTCAAATAGCACGGGACATTTTTCTGGAGCTTTTACGCCAGTATGATAGACAAAGATGGTTCGAATAGCTACATTACGAATTTGGGGGCATTTCGCATAAAAATGCTTTGAAATTTTGATTATATAATACATGATAGTGTCAATATCTTTATGGATTTAAAACCACGAAGCATTGATTATACTGGCTACCTGTCGGTTCTAAAACACTTGCAACATTTTGAGATTTTTCAATGAGGTGGAAGGCCAGAGAACCTCTACTTCGGTCGAAGAATCGACTAGTAGTGCAGAAGCTTGTATCTGATCCCTAGTCTGCTCTTTCGAGAAATTATGCTTTTGTACTTTTTCTTGCAGCAGTTGCATTAGCAACTACTTTGGAAATATGAGAATTAAAATTTAATTTTGCGTTTTAAAACCAACCCTAAGTACTTATTCAGTAATCTAGGGGATGGCTGGCGAAAAATGGTGACATAATCTAAAATACAAATAACGAGCTTCCGAGTAAACAGGAGGCAGGCACTTCTAGTAGGATTTACTTTTATTTTCCATGTAGTTCGCTAACTTTCTAATAGAGGGATATAATTATTGAGTTGCGCAACTATAGAATTTGGTGATTTGTGCTGACTAATTATGGATGTGTCACCTGCAAACATCACTAGCTGACACTTGGCCCGTCTAGACATATCATTTACAGAAAACAGGAAAAGTCGGGGACCGAGGAAGGACCCCCGGGAACTCTACTCCTGATAAGACGGGAGCGGGAAGTAGCATTATCTACTCTTACTCGAAATTTACGTGAGGTGAGATTAAAATTTATGAGATATCGTGGTCATTTGAGTATTAAATCTATCATAAGAAATTTAAAGAGTTTTAAATTTTTTTCTCGAAATATTATTGTCAAAATTTAATATTTGTTGTTTTTTATTTGTTTGAACCACACCATGACACCGTTCTACAACCTAATGTTTTTTTTAAAATTTAATCTGGCATGTAATGTATAAATTATGTATGTACTAAACTTTAATTTCATAATAAAATCATAAGAATATTATTTTATATTGTATACCAAATGTCTATTAAAATGAATGTAATAGTAGTAAGAGGAAAGTGAACTACTCTGGTCGACTCTACAAATGATAAATTTTATATATAACAATAAAATTATTCCGAGTAAACAGGAAGCAGGCAAATTAGTGAACTAGAAGTGGGGGACTAGTGGAAGAAAATTAGTGAACATCTAAAAATATTCTTTTTTTCACGGATCAGTTTGTATTTTCATTTAAGCTGGAAAAATAATAAATAAATAAACCTGAAAATTGCACTATTATGACCCATCTTCTCTTATATTCAATTCTGTGAAAATTTTTCCTTAAGGGCCATATTTATTCAACTTTTAGAAAAATAAGAAATTCCACTAACTGAAATGTATTGGGATTAAAAACAAACCCTTTTACCTCACCAAACAATCCGCTAAACTAGAAAATTACTTATAAAATGTTTCTTACCTTTCTAGTTCAACGAACCGTAAAGGAGGTATCCGAAAGCTAGGGATGTAGTCAGTCAATTCAAATATTTCCTCAATATTTTTCTTACTTTTTTTGGACACATTACAAATGACGATATGATACATAAATATAATATTAAAAATGCAAACACATAACCTGCGTCTATCACGGGTGACTACCAACAATGAAGTGTGAGGAAAAAGTTCTTAGACGAAGTACGGCTTTAGTTTAAGTGGTAAGACTTCAAAGAGTAACAAAAATAATAAATGTTTCAAAAGAGGTTCTAGAGATATGTATATGTCTTACCAATTACGAGTACCAATGGGCATATACCCCTTAACCTCCTCATCTTAATTCATAGATATAATTTAGAATTTTAATACGCTGCTTCATATTAGTAACGTAAAAATAACGAGATAAAATTTCTGAAATTAAATAAAATAAAAGTAAAATACAAATTAAAATTAAAAGAAAAGAATTTAAGTTTAAATTCGGTACAATTAGAGCTAGAATATGCTGTAACATTTTCGATAAAGCACATTAAAAAACAACATACCAGGAAGTTAGGATGGCGAAAGAAAGTTTCAAAGATTTAAATGCTCTGTGGAGAAGTTACTGTTTGAATGCTGCAATGGTTCGTAGCTGTAAACATTTAAGTGAAGAATTCATCGCAAATGTAAAAATAAAAGTTAAATGACATACAGCATCTTATACATTTTATTTTTTTTTCTTTCACACAAATTACATGTCTGTGTTAACTGAAGAAAGACACATACTAAGACGTGAACTCAGAGGTGGCCCGTAAAAAAAGTGAGGGAGGTGATACTTCACAAAATTTTTAGCCATTGTTTTAACATTGATAAATAAAGGAAACTAACATATAACAAGAAAATTTATACATAAACACGATTACATACTAAACAAATCTTTTTCTTTAATGTGTATTGTTTCTTTGTTGTAGTTCAAGCTTGATCTATTCGTTTAAAGACAGAAATCGATTCTTCTTATTTTATTTTCGAAAAGATTTTAAAATATTTACCGCATTTTCATTATTAAATTAGTTGAGGTGCATAAAGTGGAAGAAATTTGCATTACAATAAACTGCTTTTATTTTTGCTTGGATTTCTGCTCTTTTGCATTCATGATGTTTACTCCATTAATTATCTGAGATATCAGTTTGAGTTTGTTTCCTTGAAGAATTTTGTCTAATTATTCTAGAATACGCTATGTTATGCTATCTTCATGATTTTCGGAATAAAAAATTAAAAAAAAAAAAAAAATTCAAGTATTTCCTCATTTTGTATTGTAGGAACAATGAAACAGTGAGTTTCGAAACATGTGTCGTGTCATCAGTTAAGTCAATTATGAACGAAGTTATTTTTTTGAAATTTCTGTCTTAAACTGCTTTTATTTTTGCTTGGATTTGCTTTTGTTTTTCATGACATTGCCCCCATTAATTATCTAAGACAGGGATGGGCAAACTCCGGCCCCCCAAGGAAGGTTCTAACTAACCCCGGATAAAAAAATATTTATTATATTATCCATCTCCTTTTCTACTTTGATTAAATATTATTTTTTCTTCCTTTTCTTTTCAAAGGACTGATGATCTTTTTACTTTCTCTATTTTTGTTCACAAAACATAAATCTACAGAAATAGCAAGCGCAGACAGTTTTCAATCGGTAAAGTGTTAAAAGCGGAAGTTCTTTGTTAGTTATAGCTGTAGATTGGTGCCAACAAGCGTTATCTCTTTCTCGGGGAGCAGACATATGGGAAACCAATATAGGTGAATTAGACCTCCTATGTGGCAGACTGCGCATTTTAAGCTCCAGTCAGCGGTTTTTACTTTTGGTGCGAGTTCTAATATTATTGATTACGAATGGAAAGATTGCGGACATATAGCGTTGTGTGAATAGTGGTGAAATTATTAAAAGTATAGCATAGCTAGTGCTTGCATGGGTTGTTCGTAAAATATTTCAACCCCAAAATGGCTACTAAAAAGGTAAAATTGATTCAGAGTGCCGTGATTTTAATGATGAATGGACCTGGAAATATTTTTATATTATTAAGGAAATCGCAATTAATATTTAATGAATTCGCAATTTCAGTAATCTCATTAACATATTTAAATTGTAATACTTGTATGTTGTATTTAAAATTTTAGAAAAATTTATCTTGGCACATCAAACTTCGATTTTCGATTTTAGCCCGCGACCGAAAAATTTTGCCCATCTGATTTAAGACATGATTTTGCTCTCTTGAAGAATTATGCCCTAATTATTGAAGAATGCGTTATGTTGTGCATTTCAATTTGATTTTCTGGAATAAAGAAAAAAAAAATGCTCAAATATTTCTTCATTTTGTATTACAGTGTATTGTAGAACAATGAAACTTGAGTGTACCATAGATGGTCTTAGAAACACTTTTAACACATCTCTGTTTTTCTATGTAAACCTTAAATCTGTATCTAAGGGCAACGGAAGTATCGGTTACAGGTTCCAATGTGGTTTTTAAGAACCACTAAACCTCCACATCTTAAATTAGTTAAAAATTGTTACAAATTGAGGTTGCTCAAATTAAAGAGATAAGAATGCAATTAAAAAATATAGAAAAATTTATTAAAAAAACATCTCCTGCTATGAGAACAATTAAAGCAGGAGATCGAAAAAGCAAAAAGCTATCAGTACAATTTAGGTGTCCAAAAAGAAAAAAAAAAAAAATAAATAAATAAAAATAAAACAAAACAAAGTTACAGTAGAAAACAAACAAAGTTATACAGGTAAGCACAGCAAAAGAGTTATACAGGTTACAGATAATAAAACATCGCTTATGATCGTTTTTAAATAAACATACGAAGAAAACATAATAAAATGGTTCGCAGCTGTAAACATTTAAGTGAAGAATTCATTGCAACTGAAAAAAAAAAGTTAAATGTCATAAAGTAACTTATGCATTTCTTTCTTTCTTTCACACAAATTACAGGTCTGTGTTAACTGAAGAAAGACACATAAGGCGTGTACTCAGAGGTGGCTCGTAGCTAAAATTAGTGGTTTAATAATGGTGGTAATAATAATAATGGTTTTATAATTAATGGTTTCACAACTATACAATAGATGGCGCCACGACAGTGGCTTGGTTTTGGTAATTTTTTTTTGCACACTTCAGGCTAATTTGACCGGGACCTATAGTTTAACGTGGATTCGAACCACTAACGAATATCCATACCACATCTAGGATTCGAACCTGAAGCCTGTGGTACCAAAAGCCACAGAGCTAGCCAATTGGTCAGCAGGGCACCCTACGACAGTGCAGAAAATCAAAATAAACAAACTTTTGAGGCAAGTGTTGTTTTTTTTTTAAATTTTAATTTTAAATATTTTTAAAGTTAAGAGACAATTAAGAATTTAAGTTAAAAGAAAATAAAATATAGATTTATAATTTGATAGTTTTAAAAATTAATAGACAGCCAGGTATTTGAAGGAAAGGTGCACATCGAAGACGGGAACAATCGGGGAACAGGGAACAATCTTACTTAAGAACGTGAGGTGCAGGGTGAGAATCACTCGGTGGTCGTGAGTAAATTCCCTACTTTTTTGAGTGATGGGAACGATTCCCCATTCGGTGTAGTGGCACAGGCCTGTTTTTGAGCCAGCTAAACCTGAATAGTAAACAGGTATCTGTCTAATGGTTTCGTTGTGGTTCTGAGGGCAAAAAAGTAGATTCAAAATTTATTAATCCTCGAAATACCACTACATTTACTGAATCGTTTTTTGTATCATGGCAAAGTAAATGAGTTTCGAAATTTCCATAAAAAGAAAATATAGTCTAGTATTTTGCATAAAATTTCAAGGCTATTTTTTAATCTTTATATTATGCTCATTGTTAAATAAACAATAACATGCCTCTCTAAGTTTCACTTTAATATTTCACTCATTTTATAGTTTCACTTTTATTTTTAAATTTGCTGAGTGAGATAGTGAAATCACATTTTCATCGCATTACTTTGATTTCTCAAGTTTATCAGTTTCTTTCTCATTTTATAAATATTTCTAAAACATTTTTTCCCACATTATGTCATCTCAAACAGAAAACATGGGAAGGAAAGCAATGCATTTTACAATTACAACAACAAAGCCAAATATTCCTTTGGAATATTCGGAATTAAAACTTCGATTAGTACGCTCTTGTTGTAGCTAATTCCTGGTAGAGATATTTGAATATTATTTGTTGAACGGACTGGACTTTCCTGGAACTTTCTTTTTCTAGACTGGATTTTCCTGGACTTCCTTATTCTTTTCATACACTTTTTATATTTTCCTTTTCTCTTTCTTTAGTTACTAATACAGAGACAATTGTAAAAACGTACTCGTAAGCTGTAGAAGTTTACTTACAATCACAAAACTTATTTTCTTACTCATGTAAGAAGGCCATAGTTAATTATTTAAAATTTCTGTAAAATAAAAAGAACCAAAACTTCTACCCATACGGCGGCCTGATGGACAACTAGCTGACGCTCTAGCCTTTAGTGTCACAGACTTCAGGTCGAATCCTGGCCGTAGCATGGATGTTTGTTAGCGGCTCGGAACACACGTTAAACTGTAGGTACCTATCTAATTAGCCCAATGTGTGCAAAAAGGACAACCCAAACAAACCAATCCTACCCCATATCAACTAAACAGAAAGCATCAAGCACAATATTCATCTAATTCTACGCTTTATCACATACAAGAATAAGGTACAACAATATTTAAGCACAATACATGCTGATCCAAAGATAAACTATATACACTTGTATAACATGGTCTACATTGCTTTCTCTGGCTGGAGAGCAGCTTCTTATCTTGGACATGTGCAAATGTGTACAAAAGCCAAACAGCGCGTCTGTGGAATTGTGAAACAAACAGTTCCTGACAAGGATTTTTGATTTTTTACGAACTAGAGGTGGATTAATTATTACTATAATTACTATTATTAACCTCTTCAGGGGTGATTTTTATAGTGAGAATAAAAAGACTTTTTTTTTTTTTTGTTTTTATTACAATTTATTCATTTTATACAGATACGAATTCGAAAAGCAAAAAAGGGAGACTACAATAAAAATGCACAAAAAACTACAACGTCCACATTTGTGGCCACTGAAGTGCTCATAGTAATTTATAAATGAAATGATTTCATACATTCCAGTATAAATTATTAATTATTATTCCATGCCTTAATTATTAAAACTAAATACACTGAAGTGACAAAAGTCATGGGATACCTCTTAATATCGTGTCGGCCCTCCTTTCGCCCGGCGAAGTGCAGCAACTCGACGTGGCATGGACTCAACAAGTCGTTGGAAGTCTTCTGCAGGAATATTGAGCCATGCTGTCTCGATAGACGTCCATAATTGTGAAAGCGTTGATGGTGCAGGATTTTGGGCACGAACAGACCTCTCGATGATGTCCCATAAATGCTCGATGGGATTCATGTCGGGCGATCTAGGTGGCCAGATCATTCGTTGGAATTGTCCAGAATGTTCTTCAAACCAATCGCGAACAGTTGTGGCCCGGTGACATGGCGCATGGTCATCCATAAAAAATCCCATCATTGTTTGGATACATGAAGTCCATGAATGGCTGCAAGTGATCTCAAGTAGCTGAACATAAGCATTTCCAGTCAATGTTCGGTCCAGTCGCACCAGAGGACCAAGTCCATGCCATGAAAAAACAGCCCACCCCATTACGGAGCCACCACCAGCTTGAACAGTGCCTTGCTGACAGTTTGGGTCCATGGCTTCGTGGGGTCTGCGCCACACTCGAACCCTACCATCAGCTCTTACCAACTGAAATCGTGACTCATCGAACCAGGCCACGGTTTTCCATTCATCTAGGGACCAACCGATATGGTCACGTGCCCACGAGAGTCGCTGCAAGCGATGTCGTTCTGTCAGTAAAGGCACTCGAGTCGGTCTTCTGCTGGAATAGCCCAAGAAAGCCAAATTTCTCCGCACAGTTCTAACAGACAAGTCCCTTGTACGTCCCACATTGATTTCTGCGGTTATTTGACGCAGTGTTGCTTGTCTGTTAGAATTTACGACTCTTTGCCGGTCTCGGTCGTTAGGTGCAGGCGGTCGACCACTGCGCTGTCCATGGTGGGATGTTATGCCTGAAATGTCATACTCTCGGCACACTCTTGACACAGTGGATCTGGGAATGTTGAATTCCCTAACGATTTCGAAATGGCATGACCCATGCGTCTAGCTCCAACTAACATTCCGCGTTCAAAGTCTGTTAATTCCGTTGTGCGGTCATCATCACGTCAAAACCTCTTCACATGAATAACTTGAACAGAAATGAAAGCTCTGCGAAAGCACTGCGCATTTATACCTGTTCTACGCGATGCTACTGCTATCTGAAAATTTGCATATTGCTATCCCATGACTTTTGTCACTTCAGTGTATGTTTAATATATCTGGCCTTATTTTTTATCAAATATTTGCTGAAATAATCCAACAACACTGATAGTCGAAATACCACTTGACGACATTTTCATATTCCTAACTGTTATCAGTGCAACCAAACCATGAGATTTATAATTTCCTTGTTAAGAGGGTTCTGTAGTGAATAATTTATTGTCAAATTTTTGTTCTTTTTATTAATGCTAGTAATTATAATTATAAAAAAACTAAATGTCTACACATGGGGTCAAATGTATGAAGAGGTTAAACTTGAGAATCGCGTAATATACAAGTATAACGAAAGAATTAAAGAAAAATATTTATTATATGATGGGTTGAAGATCGAGATACATCATCAAAAGAGTGCAAGAGATCATTTCATTGAAATAAGATTATATTATTTAATTAGTTATTTACAAAGGCTGCGTAACACTAACGTAGCGTGACTCGCCGCCAGCACACCTTCGAAACTAAAACCTCAAGATGCGTGCTTGCAAAAGCTCTCACATAACTTCTGGCAAATCGTCAGAAAGAGAGTAGTAAAGAGCGCGCATGAACGCTGCTGCGAAGATTTAATGCACACTACAATTATATTGAATATGTTGTTGTTCTAATGCAGCTGGTAATACAGAGACAGTTAGTCTTTATGCAAAAGCAAGGGCTGCACCACTGTTACTCATTTATCATTACCCAGGGGCACGTGTAGCTTGAAGATATGCTATTACCCAAAAATATTGAATATTATTGGTAATATTAGAAATAGGGGTGTTGCAGTTTTTGCAGTGCCTATTCACGAAACGTCATTGAGTTGTACTGCACCACGTTAAAATAATAATAATAATATATGTAAAATTGACTGACGTATATAAATTTCAATGAGTTTTACAACTTCATAACTTTTAAAGGAATTAATCGACATAAATGGTATAGATATTGTTTGTATTGTTCATTTCTTGTACTTTTCATGAATATTCTAATTATCTTATTTTCCAAGTCCAATTAAGATTTATCGATTGATTGATTTGAGGAAAAGGGGCTTGGTTTACTCTTTTGTATTTTGGGATTAAATGGTCTGAATTTAATTCCACTCAAATTATTTTAGTGTCTGCATTTCTTTTTTTCAAATAACAGCTCGTTCATTTCGATATCGAGAAAAAATTGATAAAGTTGTAGACAAAACACGATTGTCGAAATATATCTTCTGAGATCTTGTATTAGATCTGCATGTAAACACGTATTACTGTGTCCAAAAAGTAAGACCAATTTTCAATTTAAAATTCCGGGGCTTATGAAATTTCAATTTTTTTTTTTTTTTAGGTTGTTGGCACTGTCCTTGACATCTGTTTGAAATTTGACGTCAAAATATTCATTAGTGCTTGTGTTACGCTTGGCTTTGTGAGACGCTAAAACTGATTCCGGCGATATTTGAAATGTCTGAATTAATTGAGCAAGAACTTGCGTTAAATTTTGTTTGCAGAAACGTATAGAATGTTGCAAAAGGCATTCGGTGAGCATTCCTATATCAAAAAGAAATGTTTAGAAGTGGTATAAACAGTTCAAAGAAGTGCAGAGAACGCGTTGAAGACGAAAAGAGCCCTCTGGTCGACCATCAACCTTAACCGACGAAGCTCACGTCCAAAAAAATTAAAGATTTGGTGCTTGCAAACCGTCGATTTACAAGATTAGACCTTGTTGATGATGTTGGAATTTCAAAGGATCGGTCAATTCCATTTTGTGCCTCAAACGCATCAAATCTCGATTGGTACTGAAATGAATGCGCCAGCTCCACTGCGTTGATTCTTCGTGACTTTTTCTCCAAAAATGATTCCCATATCGTTTCACAACCACCGTATTCACACCGTACGACTTCTGGCTATTCCCTAAACTCAAAAGACCACTCCAGGGACACTGTTTTGGGTCAAATGAAGAGATTTAACGTGAATCGGCGCGCTCTTTGAAAGCCATCCCTGTTGATGACTTTTTAGCATGCATATAGGATTGGAAAAAGTTGTCATAAATGCATTGTGTCCGGAGGGGATTACTTTGAAGGCGATGAAATAAATTTGGAATAATAAATAAAGAGTTTCTGAAATAAAAAAAAAAATAAATTGATCTTACTTTTTGGGCACAGTAGTATGGGAGAATGAATTCTTCGTCAAAAATAAAAGTAATAAATTAACTTTTCTATAACTCTTTAGACTGGAATAGAAAGAAAATGTTTCGAAGTAAAATTTAATTCGTTATATAAAATAAATACTTTAGAAGTTTTGGATATATATTCGGTTTTGGAAGTGACTGTAGGTTGAATTCGTGAACAAAAACAACAACAGTTTGCTTCCTATCCCACTTGGTAGACATCAACATCTAGTCCAAGTCCAAGAACCCATGCGATCCCATGAAAGGAGGTAGAAGTCTGACTTTGGCTCCGTGACGATGACTTTTTACGGGATAGGGTGGTCAGGCCTACGCTCTACACTCATATTGGACCGGAAATTAAGGCTTAAAGTAAATTCCGAACCATCATAAACGTCAATGGACCAACCGAATCGCCGAATCAAGCAATCACCGAACGAACTCGAACCCTGTGGCACTGAGTTCCAGAGTGCTAGTCACTCAGCCTCAAGCCCTACAACAATACTAAAAATAATGATATGATTCATCTAAATATTTTTTTCGTGCATTTTGAAAGGTTAACCTCTAAAAGCAGTTATCAATGTCTCGAATTTAAAAGGAAATAACCGGATTAAATATTCTTTAATTCTGAATATTTCATATTGCTTTTGTGAGACAGCAATTTGAAATATTTTTATTCTGATATATACATCTATTTGCATCATCACAATTCAGTTTCAAACCATTTTTAGTTGTAAACAATCCAAACTGCCGTGAATAATCACTGGAATTTCAGTTACTATGCTCAAAAGAATTTTTTATCGAAATAAAGAACCTTAACTGTTAAGATAACAGATTAAATTCAAATGATTAAAATTGTTAGAATTAAGGATTTTTTTTCATTAAACAACTGATAGCATTCAGTTTTTGACTTTTGAAATTAGCTTTGCTTTGTATGAGTTTCAATTCAAATTCATTCAGCTCGGTGCCACAGGTTTCGGCGGTGCCATGGATGCTTGTAATTTCCGGAATCCACTTTAAAACCGTATGTCCTGGCCTAATATGACTGTAGAGCGTTGGGCGTAGGGGCTGAAAACCCTATCCCGTAAAAAGAAAGCATCTCCTATCTCGAAATCTGCCAGTAGGTAGATGGCCTTGGCTCATTCTGGGGCTGGTGCGCCAATGAAGAAGAAGAAATATAACATTTATATACAAATTTGGGAAAATTATAAATTGTAAAGGAAATTAACGACTTTATGTTAGGTTGCATTCATTAAAATGAAAGCTACATGCAGACAGATTTGAACAGCTTTGGTGGAAAATATTGTCATACGTTTGTTACTCAAAGAAACTAAAAATAACAATTTTTAGTTGTGAAATGATTTCAATATATGTTAAAAGTTATTTAAATTTAGGATAAGTTATCAAGTTTGTTTCATATATTTTACAGTTTAACAGAAAAACTTTCACAGGCCACTAAACTTTAAGAAAAGCAGTATTACTTTTAAATATAACTTTTTATTTCACTAACTGTGTATTCCTACTTCCGAAGGATTTATTTTATTTCTAGAAATTTAATTAATATTTAAAAAAAAAAAAAAAACCCAATTATTTATCGGTGTGAAGCGAGTCGAATCCAAATCAACTGATTTTAGCTAAAATAGAAACGCCCCTTCCGTCATTCTAATCAAGGCTTTTCTACGAATGATAAGATTCCGATAGACGCTTGTTCATTTGAATCGCTGCCTTCGATCAGTTCATTATCCAAAATGGAAGGGAAATATTTGGTGCTTTCGGAAGACGAGATAAACTATGGCACGGTAAGAAACCTTTTCACATTCACCCTCTCAACTGTCATAACAAAATGAGTAGATGGAATCGGTCTAACTAGTTTCATAAAAAAAAAGTAATTTTGGATAAAAAAAAAATGTATAAATATATCCTAAATAAACACTACAACTATACAAAAATACAATTGTGTTTATTTTGTAATAAATAGCAAATTATTATAATAAGATTGATACAATTTTTGTAATTGTTAAAAAATATAAGCTTGCTCGATAAAAAAGTAATTGTGAATAAAATAATGTATAAAATATATCTTAAATAAGTACTACAACTATACAGAGATACAACTGTGTTTATTTTGCAATAAATAGAAAACAGTTATAATAAGATTGATTTAACAATTATAAATAATTTTTATAATTGTTAAAAAATATAAACTTGCTCGATAAAAAAGCAATTTTGGATACAAATTATAAAAAAGTAATTTTGGATTAAATAAAAAAAATGTATAAATATATCTTAAATAAACACTGCAACTATACAAAATGCACTTGTGTTTATTTTTGTAATAAAATAAAAATTATTTTAAAACAATTTTGGATAAGATTGATATAATTTTTATAATTGTTAAAAGATATTTTAAAAATTGCTCGATAAAAAAAAGTAATTTTGGATAAAAATTATTTAAAAAAAAGTAATTTTGGATAAAATTTATAAGAAAGTAAAAATATTGGATAAAATAATGTATAAATATGTCCTAAATAAATACTACAAGTGTACAAAAATACAATTGTGTTTATTTTGTAATAAATAGCAAACAATTATAATATTAAAAATTATATCTATCTAATTTTTATAATTGTTAAACAATTTAATCTTGTTCGCTTTTAACTTGTTAGGTCCTTATCTGTAAAACTTTAATACCGAAACGAAATTCGTGATAGTAAATAAATAAAATCCGAAATAAATAAATGATTCCTTTTTTAAACCGTTAAAAATATTTATTAATATAATATGGAAATAACATTTTCAATATGGAGTATGGAGATAACCATTATGATACCAAATGTTACTACCATTATGTTATCAAATTACCAAATGTTATTTCCATTATAATATGGAAAAACATTTTTTTCATTATATAACATGAATAAAATGTTTAAAATTCGAGGGCATGTTAATTATCTTAACAATTTAATCACTCAATAAAAACCAAACCTAAAAGAAACAAGATAGCAGCATTATGTTGCCTATGCATTTGACAGCGATACAACATTGATAGCATTTTTTTTTCCTTCCAGGTTTAATTTTATTTGTAAGCAATATTTCTTTTTTAAGCGAAAAAGAAAATCTAAACAAGATTTGCAAATGCAATTGAATTATTTATTTATAAATAACAGTAACACTTATGCATGGACAGTTAGTCACGTTAATCACGTGCAAAAATATCCGTGCGATAATCCAACCATCCCCAAGCAATATTTCTTACAATTTTTAAGCTAAAACGAAAATTTAAACAAGATTCGCAAATGTAATTAAATTATTTATTTATGAATAACAGTAACACTTATGCATGGACAATTAGTCACGTTATTCACGTGCAAAATATCTGTGCGATAGCCCAACCACTCCATTCTATTTTCCAAAGGATTATTATTTTCCAAATCGTCAAGATCAACCCCTGAGTACGATATACGTGATTTTTTAATGCTTCCACCCCACAAAAATGCATTGCGTGACATTAGACCTTCAAATGTTTCCTTTAGTATTTAGTTTTTACGTGTGAATTTCTTTTAGAATTACGCAAACAAAAAAAAACAAAACTTTTACGCACAAAATATAACTCTATAGGTTTGCTGTTAGATTTATGAGCAACGTACCATTACTATTTTATTCGTTTAAGGTTTTATTAAGTATCAAACTTGTAAAGATAATTCTCATGCAACGCACGCTATAAACAACAAACAATAAAAAATACGGTTTATTTATCAGAAACCAAATTCAATAATTTCCTCAAAATACAAACATATGAAAAAAAAGGCCAAATAAACGCAAATTGATTAAACTGAATTATTTTTTCCTGAAATCCAACAGTTCTTTGAAGATATATAAACCTTAAAAACCACATTCATCTGCTTGCCTTTTATTAAAGAGATTAAATTAGTTTTACACAATTTATAGAACAAGACATAGAATAAAATATCTAGGCTTCAAGATATATTACAAATTTTATACAGTGAGTCGCAGAAATAATTTTCTATCTTACAGCCCTCATAAATGTAAATAGTTTAAAAGTACTAAAAATTAACAAAATCACAAAAAAGAAATTAGTACTGCGCTATATTATTATACATAAAAATTAAATGTAAAGAATTCAAAGTACAAAATCTTGATGTTAGTGATCTATACAGAATTATTTCAAGCTATACAAAATCATTTTGACCACTTACTTTAAGAACAGCAAAAATATATCACTCATACAAAAATACATATCTTAATATTTTGAACTATTTCTACTTACACTTATAGTTATTTCTGGCCCTAAAATCCTTAAATTGAATAATATTTTTATCAAATTGGAACTAATCTTTCTTCATTTACCGTGAAGAGGCAACTAAAATTTAATAGAAATCGTAAGATTTATTAAATAATTTCTTCAACTCTCTTGTAAATCTTTTCAAGATTCAAATTTTGGTGACTGAGGTGGAGTTTCAAGATGTTTTTGAAACGTTACAAGTGCTGCTTGTTATTTGTAGCTCTATTTTCCTAATAGAAGTCTTGTTGGAAATTTTGTCTTTTAATTCAATTTATCAGTATTCTTTATAAAAATACTTTTAGGGTACCATTGCATAAATACTGAGAGTATTTTAAATTAATTGAAACGTATGTATCCAAGCTGTCTGTATGCAACCCTTTGACCATAGTATTTAACCACTTCCTCCTAAGCTTAGAGTTGCAATGAACATAAATTTCTATAAAACATTGAAATCTTTATGTATTTATTTATTTACTTAGTCTCTTACTTACTTACTTACTTCTTTATAATTTAGAGTGTTCTTATTTTATAAAAGAAAAGCCATAGTTATAAAAAATAATTTAATAAGGAAAACAGTAAAACTTTATTAATTTAAGCACAATTAATTTAATAATTAATAATTAAATTTAACATTAATTGAATTTAATACTCATTCTTCCTCAAAATGCAAACAAATGTTTATTCTAATTTATGTATTAATAACAACATGTAATTGAATTGAGTAAAAAAAACTGAGCTCACGAAATAAAGAATACATGCAAGCATTTCCTAACATAAAAAATTGTAAAGAATCATTATTTAGCAATAAATTTTTTAATTATTATAACTGCCTCTAATCATCGTGAACTCGATTCTGTTTTTTAGTTGTTTCATAAGAAGTTTTGTATCATTCTTCCGGCAATACAAATTTCAAATGTTCTTTACAAGTATCATGATGTTTGTGTACACATTTTTCCCAAGATAAATTCTTACTCTTAGCTATTTGATATGTCAGAGGATGCATATTATAAAATAGCAATGATACTGCAATTTCTACGAATAGTCTCGTAACCCTGTAAGTTACGGGGTATCCCACTTTTTTTGGGAGGAGGGGGTGGGGGGTATTTTTTTTTTCGCTTTTTATTTCAAATACTAGTTGTATATCATATGTTCTAATCATCGCTCAACTGTTAAAATGTTGTAGTCTATCTGATCTGCAGTTCTATCCATTTTCTTTCTTTTTCAAATTTTCCCATCTTATTTATTTTCTTTTGGTTGTCGATTCCTTTCTTTTAAAATTGAATTTGCAATTCATCACAGGCAATGAAATCAAGAATTTAGAGTTTTAAAGTAGTTTCTTTATAAAGGTTTCATTTTCACTTTTTGTCTGTAGTATTTTAAACAGCATTTGGATAAATTGTGATAAAGCAGTAACAGCGAGCATACATCTGAAAGCACCTAGATAAGCCAAGTCCAAGATAAAAACACAAATTCTCATTAACATTTAGATTAGGAAAATGTGGCGGCACTTAAAGTTGATAATTACAATGATTTCATTCCCTTATTATATACTTTGCCGTATGTCTGAGATCATTAACTTCATGGAATATAGAATTTTGATCTCAATCCCAATTTAGCAGCACTTCCCTTCAAATTTGTCTTTTATACTTCAATTGATGTCATTTTGTTAAAGATTTATTAAGTAAATATTAGCTTTCAAACTTTTGCTTCAAACGTATACCATAACTCTCACGTCTTCATGTTTCATAAATGGAATTAAACTTTTTGGATAAGAGCTTTCACATTTTTACGCCTTCACACCACCGTTAAGATGCTCGTCATTACTATATACACTCAAGAGCCAAAACATTATGACCACTTCTACATTTTGCAATGAACTCGCCTGGAGGACGTGGAAGGCACGTGATCAGGTGGAAGTGGTATTTAACTGCTGCTGGAGAGTCTGAAGAATCATTCTTTCACTTACTTCTGTGTGGGATGGGAAAGGCTGCGGATCTAAGCGACTTTGATAGAGGGCAGATTCTAATGGCTCGAAGGCTCGGAACAAGTATTTCCGAAACTGCACGACTCGTGGGTTGTTCGCGATCTACAGTTGTTAGTACTTATGCAAAGTGGATGAATGACGGTAAAACCAGCAGTAGACGACATGGTGTTGGACGTCCACACGCTATCAAAGAAAAAGGTCGTCGGAGACTGTCTCGCATGGTGAAGCAAAACCGAGCCAGACAGTGGCTCAGCTGACAGCCCAATACAATGCAGGGCCAAGTAGAATAGTATCGGAGCACACTGTTCAGCGGACACTGTTGGATATGGGGCTACGTCATCGCCAACTGCGCCTGCGCTGGGCCTGGGAACATCGTAACTGGTCCATGGATCAGTGGGAGAGAGTTGCCTGGTCAGATGAATCACGGTTTGTCATTCATCACACCGATGGCCGTGTCAGAATACGCCGTCTTCCAGGCGAACAGTTGCTCCCTCAATGTACAGTAGGTCATACACAGGCCGGTGGTGGCGGTATTATGCTTTGGGGGACGGTCTCTTGGGCGTCTCTGGGACCCGTGGTTGTGGTAGAGCAGACCATGAATGCTACAGGGTATCTGAACATCATTGCGGACCAGTTGCCCCTTGCATGGCCTCTGTTTTTCCAGCTGAAATGGAATGTTTCAACAGGACAACGCCCCCTTGTCACAAGGCTAAAATTGTGTTGGAGGGGTTCCAGGAACATGATACTGAATTCCAGTTAATATCCTGACCGCCTAACTCACCGGATCGCAATCCGATAGAACACATTTGGGATGTCCTGGGACGGCATCTCAGAGTTCAAAGACCACCGATTCGCAATATCTCGGACTTGCGTGACCGTTGCTTAAACATCTGGTACAATCTGTCTCCGGCCATCTACCAAGGACTTGTGGCATCCATGCCAAGACGGGTTGAAGCTGTGTTGCGCGCCAAAGGTGGGCCAACTCGTTATTGACAAGTGGTCATAATGTTTTGGCTCTTGAGTGTATATGAATGTGCTTTTATCATTGAAAATAACTTCAACTTTCTTTGATCTTTAAAAGTTAACTTTTGCAGTTGGAAACGCTTATCCTTATTCATTTTACTAATGAAAGGGTTTTTTTTAAAGAATTGTTTAACAGAAGAAACAGACGGGCTTAAAAGTGCTTGAAGTATTTTTGAGCGTTGTGTTTCAGAATCCATCTTTGCAATAAAAAATTCTTCTTTCTGCTGTTGAAATTTTTTCGGTTCTTTCCCCTTTATTTTCTAATATATCATCCCTTTTAAAATTTTGAATCTTTTATTTGGATGCAAGTAATGATTGTTTTCTCCCGTCTAATGAGTTGGCCTACCTTGTAAATATATACAATAAATGACTAAACAAGCAATTAAAAAGATGTACCGTATATTTCAGTGTATAAGCCGAGAATTTTACAAACTTTTCTAAAGCTCAATTATGACGGCTTATATACAGATCCGTTAGTCTTACAAAAACTTAGGTGCTTTTCAGTTAGCCGGGTGCTAGTGATAAATTGCGATATATCTTTACTTGTAACACTTTTTTTTATTTCTTTACTTTATATTTCTTATGTTTATAAAGATTTAAATGAAAGGAACTATTCGTTTTATGAAAATTAGTTGTTTGATTTTTTTTTGAAATTGTTTATATTGCTCGTTCGTTGCGTTGTCGCAAAACAAAAATCTGACGTTGGCGAACTTTGGGGCCAGGCTAACGGAAAGCGTACTCCAGAAATAATAATAGAATATCGTAAATAAAGAACGTTACATGATTTTTTTTTTCATTTCTGTTTGTATACGGGTTTTGAACTTTGGGTAAATGTTTTGAAGAAAAACTCACTTTCGGCTTATGCAAGGATCGGCTTATATCCGAAATTTACTGTAGAGAGTTTAGATTTTTGTACATTTTTTCTAAGTTGATATTTATCTGTTTAAATAATTTTTTGTCTTTATTTACGAAGAATGAGGAAAATTACATGTCTTACTAGGTCTATATTAAAGAAATCTGCCCCTATTTATATTATTAAATAACTTTTCTTCTTATAAATTATCACTTTTCATCCAAAAATAGTGCCTTCTCAATTTTGGGAAACTGCAATCGCTGCAGAATATGCTTTTCCGCCTTCCCAACTTAAGTGTCCCATTTTTTTATACAAATAAAATAGGAGTAGTAAAAAAAATAGGAACAAGTCTTTGTTCAAGAAACTCATCTTTTTTTTTTATTTACTGTATTGTACCTTTGAAAATGGTCTTTTATTGCATTGTTTCCAAACCGTTTTCAAAGAATCTTTCCAAAATGGGTGTTCTGTGGAAGCTTCTTTTGTATGCTGCTTTCACTTTTTTCGACTTGACTTGATTTGATATATCTAAGGCTTTGAGATGCATGCTCGCTGTTGCTGCTTTATCTCAATTTATCCAAATGCTGTTTGAAATATTACAGACAAAAGAATTCCCTATTTTTTATTACATCTGATCATAGTGGCGTTGTTTACAAAAAATGAAGCAACGAACAGCCATGGAAACCAATGCAAAAATGTCAAAATTCTGTATTACTTTAAATCCACTCTTTATTTACATTCCTCATAAAAAAAAATTTTAAGATTGAAACATTTCTGTACGGCTGAATTGTTTCAAATACACAAGAGCTATTTTTTTTTATTTAATTGTGCATTTTTTTTATGCGCAAATTTATCAAAAATGGATGTGAAAAGTCTGTTTTCCAATTTTAAAATGCACTATTTGCTTGTTAAATAGCTGTTTTCATTCAAAAATATTTAAGAATGGCTGAACGACAAGTAAATTTATAGCAGCATTAGACAGAAATACGAGTCCCTCAATTGAATGTAAATTGAATAGTGGAAATGGAATAAAACAATTTTTTGTAAAAATAGAAATCGTAAAGATGATTACAAATGTACGAATAACACAATTATGCTTAACAACATGTTAGACTATTATAAACATCTGAATTTGGTAGTAGAAACTGATGTGCAATAAGCATCTGTTTCAGTTGTTGGATGTTCTTTGATGGATAAAATTGTGCCGAAAATTGTCTCTCCAAAGCATCCCATACATGTTCTATAGAATTTAAATGCACCGGTCAATCTATTTTAGTGATATCTTCATTTTCTAGAATCTTCTCAACAACACAAATTCCAATGTAGGCTGGCGTTATTGTCCTTAAAAAAGAGAGAGCCTCTGTCCTCTGAGTCAATGGTACCTCGGGATATCTGCATGTGAGGGAGGATCACTTGTTGACATTAAAGATCTCTGGTGATAGTACTTACGTCGAAAATAATTACGTAGAATTATCAAGATGACGCTTATAAAATTGAAGAAAATTAATTGGGTTCGAGAAATTTATTTAATTTCTTTTTAAAGTTTATTCATACGCTGGTTAATTACTGCGGCGAATGTTTTCACTTTTCTTATTCCTTCTTGCCTAATTTTGAGAGTAAGTAGAAAAGGAGAGAATTTTTGTTTATGAGCTCATTTCATGATGAATGAATTTAACAATTAGCGGTATTATCAATGTTAATAATGTTTACAATTTACTTTGGCGAACATATTTCTGCCTATCAATATTTATATGTTTTCTATCAAATCAAGTAACCGAGTACCAAGAATGTCATCTACCCATTTTTATTGGCACTTTTGCGGTAAGAGATACAAAAAATTATTTGGTGTTTCAGATTGCTCGAATAGAGTGATAATGTGGAAGATGTCTCTTTCTTTATAGTTCTTTGTTACATTTTCTCTTTTCTAGGTGAATCCTTGCTGTGACAGCAATAAGACTTCTTCCCTGGACAGCAAGCTGCCTTTCGAGCAGCAATCTCCCAAATCGAGGTCCAGCAAGAATCAATCTGTGAACGACCAGTTGTCTTTCGAGAAGCAATCTATGGATGCATGCTCTTGCTCTCCAGCTCAGCCTTGTGAATGTGGACGAAGGAAGAAAAAAGTGCTACTGGAACCTTGGGCAAGATACAAAACGATTTCTCTGGCAATTGGACTGTCTCTGTTTGGAGTTTGGATGATTGTGATTGCCATCGTGGCAAAGCAAGGAAGACTTTAAGTTTTTAGAACAGTATGAGTAATTCGAACAAGGAGAGTGATTCGAACAACCCAATTCTTTTAAATAATTTAGTCAAGATGATATCAATGTATACATAATAAAAAGCATTTTAGAAATATCATAGTCCTGACATGCAGTTTAATTCTAGAAGTATCTTTTTATTTATAACACTAAATATTGCATTTTCCTTTAGATGTGGAGTATTCAATTATAATAAATATGCGAGTATAATTTGCTGTAACATTAATTGGGTAACAGAATTATATTTAAACAGCAGTAGAAATATACAGTAAGATACTCTTAACGCTATGGATACGTTCCAAAAAATTCCCTCACTAAACGAAACAGATTTAACATAAACGAGGTCATCTTAACCATCAAATAATGGAATAATAGAACAAAAGAATAAGAACATTTATCATTTATTTGTTTTTTATTTCGTAACATTTATTGTTAAGTACTTTTATTACATTAATTATAGACTTATTGATTACTAATATCGATTTTTATACATAAAAATATTAAAAAAAATTCGAGTATAAAAGTTATGTTTATGAGGGGGAAGATTCTTCCTCATTTGACATTTTTGTGTGTGTATTTAACGTAGCTTTGCATTTTCCTATTTCATTCAGATAGTGCTTGTGGATAGGAAGACATCGTATCAATAACATTTTGTCTTGCCTTTAAGCTACTATCAAAATTGAAATCATTTTGTATAAACAGATCCATAATTGTTATAAGGGCTAAACGTTTTTTAGAAAATCCGTTGAAAATTTCTTTTGTTCCTCATCTTCAGAAACGCTAATTTCGTCATCGTCGTGCACTTGTTGTTCTACTAACTATTTAAGATCGACATTAGAAAGCATATCTTCGCATCGTTCGCACATTTTACATCAGTGTGTGTTAATGAATGGAAAATGCTTGGAATGATGTTGCAGATAAGAAAGAAGAAATTAAAGGCACTTTACAGAAGGCTAATAATTAACTGCGATATTAACCAAGATTTTCATTACTTTATTAAATATAAAGACTACAAATCACGAGAATAACGAACAATAACAACGAATGGGCATCAGTGGTTTTCAAAGGGTGCGACCTAGAAGATTTACGGGGCGCCCCTGTAAATATTCGAGGGAAATAAGTGCATAGTTATAAAAAATAAATATTGTTACTCTTTTCCTTATTTTCCTATTCAAAGATAGCTTTCATTACAAACAACTAATCTTTCGGTTACTTTTTTTTTTTCTTTCTTCATAAGCCAAAGATGGTTTCTGAGAAATTAGGAACGGCAATGTTTCTGATGCGGAAAACAGCATAGATCCAAACGCTTACATCATTAAAGACAATTTATTTGAAAATTCACCCTACTCGGGTAATTGATTCAAATAATTTTACAAAACGATACGTTATATCATTGTAACCAAGCATTCAGCCTGTCAGAAGTTATCATGCTCTTTTTATCCATCCAAATTGAGGTTTTTGTACACATGATTTGCATATTTCATACAGATTGACGGTTATAATACAGTCAATGATAATTTTTTTTTTTTTTTTTGATTTGAGGACAACCGAAATATTTTACAAATAATCCAACAGGAACTTTCATGGTTGGCTACTAGGAGATTAGCCAGCTTCTAAGTGATTTTTGATTTTCAATGTTAAAACAATTTCCATTGTAGCTCTGAGATTCAACCGTCTGTAAGTAGTAATCTGTGGAATTAACCATTTGGATATAAAACTGTTAAGTGTTAGTAGCTGATGCTTATTGTTATTTGAAAGAAATTCATATATAAAATGACACAAAATTTTTAGTAGGTTTTTAAAATGGTTCTCAAACTTTTGACTTCAAAAGTTTGAGAACCACTGGTTTACACGATAATACTTCAATATATATCCTTTTTTTTTCCGGTTTCCGATTTTCTCAATGCTTTCTCTTTGAACTTTTCTTAAAACTATTTTCTCAGCTTTATCCCATTCTTCAACACTTAAGTTACAAAAAATTCTTGCATTTTCTTTTTTTAATATTGCTGATGAAATGAAGTATCCACCCCATAATTCTTACGATCTTTTTGTAAGACGAAATTCTTATAAAATACCCAAAAGTTTTCAGTGTTAGATGCAAATATAGCAATTTTCTTTTCGGAATTGACAACTTCTAAATCAGGAAACCTTTCAGAAACAGGCCATTTTTCAGAAGATTGATAGAACCAATCAGGTCCATGGCTGCGCGTTCTTTTGATCTGAAGGACAAAAATAAAAACTTCAGTAATTCTTTGATATTATTATACGTCTTTTCATTCTCCATTTTGTTAAATTTTATAGGAATATCTTGGGAAAGGGAAATCTTGTTGCTGTAATTAACGTCGAATTATATCTTATTACTGTATAATTTTATAAATAGTAAGTTAAGTTACTATTTACATTCCCGTTTACTTTACATTACTTTTATTTTATCACATAACTTTATAATCTATATTTTTAATGTCTATATTAATATTTTTTTTGTTTTAAAGTATTTATAACTGAAAGATTTTAATTGAATGAACACAAAGAAAAGTGTATAGAAAAGACTATGTGTGTTAAAAATGTTTTACAATTTAGAATTATTTAAAACCAGATTCGTTAAATGGGAAATAATTTGAAATTGTACTCTGAAAAGAAATTTTAAAACAAACCAAATTGTGAATGACTGAATTCAAAATATTTGGTAAACAATAAATATAATTGATCAAAATATTATCTTGGAATTTTTTTTCTAGAAAAACAAATTAAATTTCTTGTAATAAAACATTTTTATTATTGCGCATTTAAAGGAAGTAAATAAAAAAAAATGTAATTTTTAGAGACCCTATTTATATTTGCATACGAAAAATTAATTTCGGTGTTCAGAATTCTTATTAAATAAGCGTTTTAAAAAAAGAATTTAATACTAATCGAGAAGCAGTAAAATAATATTATTAAAAATTTAAAAAATTTAATCTTTGATACACTCTATTGTTATGATTCTTAAAAATTGTATTTCATATTAATAAAACCAATTTATCAATGTAAATTAAAGAATTTTATTGCGAGAAAAAAGTGTTACCTAAGTCATACTGACAAGTACAATATTGCAATAGCGATTTTATCATTTTTATAAATGGAAGCTGAGTTCACAAGTATCAACCATTATCACTGATGTCCTCTCTGCAAACACAAATCTCTTTTACTGTTGAGATATATCACAATGATTTATCATCGCTATTTTTTCTTCCCCAGCTGCAGTTTTCACTATGATAAGAAAATCATAAGATATCTCATCATTAACGCATTTTCCACGTGGTATGCTATGGGCAATCACTGACTAATAGAGAAAAGGGATTTTTGCTTTGTGATAGAATGAGTGCTTTATATGAGAGAAAACATAAACTCCACTTTGTCCAATTTAAGATGAGAGATGGTCATTCTTTTTTTTTTTTTTATTATAATATTTTTGTCCAATTTAAGATGAGAGATGGTCATTCCTTTTTTTTTTATTATAATATTTTTGTCCAATTTAAGATGAGAGATGGTCATTCCTTTTTTTAATTATAATATTTTTGCCAAATTTAAGATGAACGTCAGTCCTTTTTTTTTATTATAATATTTTTGTCCAATTTGAAGTGAGAGAGAGTCCCCCCTTTTTTTTTTATTATAATATTTTTGTCAAATTTAAGATGATAGAGGGTCACTCCTTTTTTTATTATAATATTTTTGTCCAATTTAAGATGAGAGAGGATCACTCCCTTTTTTATTATAATATATTTGTCCAATTTAAAATAAGAGATGTTCACTCCTTTTTTTCAATTATATTTTTATCCAATATAAGATTTGAGATGGTCACTCCTTTTTTATTATAATATTTTTGTCCAATTTAAGATGAGAGATGCTCCTTTCTTTTTTTTTTTTTATATTTTATGACACGTCTCAAAATGATTTTTGAAATAATTTAATGCATGTATTCAAATAAATGAAAATTTTGTTTACGTTATGAGTAGTTTGCGATATAAACGATACAAAAGAAATAAGGTTTTTGTGTTTCATAGAACAGAATCAACTAATGAATAATATTTTTTTTTTACATAAATTTTTATTGATTTATGTAATAAATAATAATAATAACGACTATACATTTTTTTCATAATACTACATTGAATTATCAGTAATAAATCTCATTGATAAATTTACTAAATTAAATAATAATAACACACACACATATATATATATATATGTCATTATTTCAAGCTTGCAATGCAAAGCAATGCAATTCAATACATTCATACATTCAAGGCAATACATTATTCACTGCCGTAGCAATGTATCCTAGCAATTTATCAGAACACATAATATTAAAATCACAATACAAACACATTATATAAATTTATCAGAACACATAGCATTAATAATAACACATAATATTAATTATTTAATTAATTAATTTTTAATATATCATTTGTGTTATTAACTTAATCAATTCAAGATATATTCCATATTTTTTTTTTTTTGAAAAAAAAAAAGCATGTCATTATTTAAAACTTGCAATGCATGCTTAGAATGTACCATTTTCTTATCTTTGATAAGTATAGTATATTTAGCAATCCTAGCAATTTATCAGAAAATTCACCCGAATTAATACGTTTTGAGTTCATCGACTTGCAAAACGATTGATTTGGCTAGATTATCCGCCAAATTTAGTAGCAATTTATCTAACTTTTACCATTGCCCTCTTCATTTGTTCATTGTTCTCCGATAAAAAAGTATTTATCAATCATTATTAATAGATAATGTATTAAAATAGTCAAATTTTCTTTGATCAATCTAATTATCAATTCAGTTTCGATTTGAATATCAGTTTCGTAATTTCTTATCAATTTTCTTTTAAATATTTATCTGTTAAATAACTTTTTCGATCATGGATATTAAAATATGGAAAAATGTCAAGATCTTAATTCTTAAGCTTAAAATTATTTTGTGATTGATCGCTACAAAACTCATATTAAGTTTTTAAACAACTGAATTGCTGATTGCAGAAACTACATGAGTCAATAATATCAAAGTATTGCCGATTTAAAATAAATTTATTAATTTTTTAAAATGAGTTTTTAAAAATTTTTACCTGATGAATTTTACACACCTACCATGAGAGATTTTAACTGCAAAACTCGGGTCATTTCTTCACTTATTGAGTAAATATCAATTTAGAATTTAGATTTTTGCCAATTTGGGGGCCTGATGGTCGAGTGACTAGAGCTCAGTGCTACAGGTTTCAGGTTCGAGTCCCGGTGACCCCATGAATGCTTGTAATGGTTCGGTATCCACTTTAAACCGTAATTCTTGGTATAATACGACTGTAGGGCTGACAACCCTACACAGTAAAAAGGAAGCGACTCCTGTCTCGAAATTTGCCTGTAAGCAGGCGGCCTTGGGTAACAATGTTGCGGTAATGAAGAAGAAAACATTTAGAATGTAAACATACTATAAAAGCAATTCTCGGCAAAAAAAAGGAGCAACTCATCTCTAGGCTCAGTTGTGTGGTGTAGTAGGAGTTCGTGAAATTCTACGACTGGTTACTTTTTTTTTCGACATTCCCATTGTTTCATTTCAGGGCAGCTCTGAAACTCTCTTTTTCGCACTGCTACTTGTTCTCTGTCTACTCTACAAAAACGAAAAAAAAAAAAAAAAAAAAAAAGAGATGTTGTAGATATCGAGAAGGAGAGGTTGGAGGAGAGAGGAGTTCTCCGGATTTAGTTAAAAGATGAGAAAGACGCTGCAATCCGAAACGGAAAGGCAGGACAAGGTCTTACTGCTGTTCTTCGCTCAGCTACCGAAAGATATCAAATATCACTGGGAGTGAGGGAAAAGTGTACCTCTACTCACAGAAGATGTTTGCCTCCGAAAGATGATACGGACAGCTAGATAGATGCCGCGTGGTTACACAAAGGAGCTGCACATCAATCTTAATGGGGTCTATCTTCCTTGCGTGTGATTCTCGTAAGTAGCATATTTTTACATGAACTAAATTTAAAGATCCACATGGTCAGCAGTAGTTGATTATAATACTGGTAAGGGGTTTGTGCTAGAAGACCACTGTTCTGAGGGTGCTAAGACATATATTATTGAAGTATATTGTTTATAAATTGTGTTATCCAATTAATGCTTATTATATATTTATGCTAATATATTGTTAACTGTAGGACGTATTTTAACTATTTAAATTGTAAATATTAATAAATATTTATAAATAATATATAGTTTTTTTTTTATATTTAAAAACATGAAATTTGTTTTGGATTTATTTAATATGTACGTCAAGACAAGACAGAAGAAGTACAAAATGATTAAAGGTGACAGTAGTACATAGAACATTATAAAAAAAATAATTAAAAATGAAAAGAAAAAGTATAACAGTTACTAAAAGTAAACTTTTGATGCGTGAAAAAAAAAAAAAAAAAAAAAAAAAAATTTAAAAAAAAAAAAGGGAGATTTTCGCCATTCAAAGTTTAAGAATCACTGTCGTAAGGCATTATGATTGCAGTAAATAGAACATAATAAAAAAAATAATTAAAAAAGAAAAGAAAAATCATATCAATTACTAAAAATAAACCTTTGACGCGAAAATAAAAATAAGAAAATTAAAAAAAAAAAAAAGAAAAAAAAAAAAAAAGGGGAGATTTTCGTGATTCTCAATTTAAGAATCACTGTCTAAAGCAGGGGTCTCCAAATTTTCCAGCCTTAGGGCCATACTGTTTATTCCAGTAAGTACCAAGGGCCAAAACCATCTTAATTTTTCTGCCATTATCTATAATTTCCAGTTAGTTGTTACGCTTAAGTTAAATTTTCTGTGTATTATGCTTTCCATTAAGCTTTATCTAGCAAGTAAATAAAACCGAGTTATTATCATTCTGTATTTTTTTATCCAACTTATTACAGCAACAAAAAGTATTGCTGTCGCGGGCAGGATGGATGACACTGGCGGACTGGATTTGGCCGCGGGCCGCAGTTTGGAGACCCTGGTCTAAAGCCACGTTTTTACACCAAGCGTGACTGAAATCGGAAGCTTATGAAAGCGATATGATTGCAGTATATAGAACATTATAAAAATAATTAAAAAAGAAGAGAAAAATTATATCAGTAACTAAAAATAAACCATTGACTTAAATAAAAAAAAAAAAATAAAAAATAAAATAATAAAGGAGATTTCGTTGTTGTCGTATCCCTCATGGAAGGAGGGTGCAGCTTCTGTTCTGATGGAGCCCCGTAGGTAGAAGTCTGACTTCTGCTCCGTGACGCTTTTTACAGTCATAGGAGACCGGGACCTACGGCTTAAAGCGGATTCCAAACCACTACAAACATCCATGGCACCACCGGGACTCGAACCCGAAACTTAGGGCACCGAGCGCAGACACTCGGTCATTCAGGCTCCAGAGATTTTCGTGATTCTCACAAAAGAAGAAGAGATAAATCACTCTCGTAAATCAACGTTTTTACACCAAGCGCGAACGAAATCAGAAGCTTATGAAAACCGATATATTTGTAGCACATACAGCATCCTAAAAATAATTAAAAAAGGAAAGAAAAGTTATATCAGTTACTAAAAATAAACGTTTGACGTGAAAATAAAAATAAAATTAAAAAAAGTGAGATTTCCGTGATTCTCACGAAAGAAGAGAAGAATCACTGTCGTAAAGCAAAGTTTTTACACCAAGCGCGAAGCTTATGAAAACCGATATGATTACAGAAAACAGAACATCATAAAAAATAATTAAAAAAGAAAAGAAAAATTATATCAGTTACTAAAAAGTAAGTCTTTGACGTGAAAAAAAATAATTTAAAAAAGGGATATTTTCGTGATTCTCAGAGTCTGTCTTAAGGCAATGTTTTTACAGCAAGCGTGACTAAAAATCGGAAGCCGATATGATTGTAGTACATAGAGCATTATAAAAAATAATTAAAAAGAAAAGAAAATTATATCAGTTACTAAAAATAAACCTTTGACGTGAAAATAAAAATAAGAAAACTAAAAAAAAAAAAAAAAAAAAAAAAGGAGATTTTCGCGATTCTTAAATTAAGAATCACTGTCGTAACACAACATTTTTACACCAGGCGCGAACGAAAGCGGAAGCTTATGAAAACCCATATAATTGCAGTACATTATAAAAAATAATTAAGAGAAGAAAAGTTATATCAGTTTCTAAAATATTAACTTTTGACTTGAAAATAAAAAAATTAAAAATTAAAAGCAAAAGAGAGATATTCGCGATTTTTAATTTAAGAATCATTGTCGTAAAACAATATTTTTACACCAGGCGCGAACGAATGCGGAAGCTTATGAAAACCCATATAATTGCAGTACATTAAAAAAAATAATTAAGAGAAGAAAAGTTATATCAGTTTCTAAAATAAACTTTTGACTTGAAAATAAAAAAAAAAATTAAAAATTAAAAGCAAAAAGAGAGATTTTCGCGATTTTAGTTTAAGAATCATTGTCGTAAAACAATATTTTTACACCAAGCATGGTAGAAATCGGAAGCTTATGAAAACCGATATGATTGCAGTACAAAGAACATAATAATTAAATAAAAATAGAAAAATTATACCAGTTACTAAAAATAAGCCTTTCACGTGAAAATAAAAATAAGAAAATTAAAAAAAGATCTTCGCGATTTTCGGATTAATAAACATTGTAACACAAAGTTTTTACACCAGGCGCGAACGAAATGAGAAGATTATGAAATCCGATATATTTCGAAACCTGTATTTATTTTGATGCGGTAAGAATGATGGTAAGAGGCTTATTTAATCTGAGCTTGGCAGCGACGAATGTGCTTCCGGGCTGAGTGCGCAAGCGCGCGGCTCGCAGAGGGCGCTGCACGGTCGGTGGCCGCGGGTCAGTGGCGCGATGGCGGCGAGCAAGAGCACCGTGCGCCTCGTGCTGCTGTCCGCCTTCTACTTACTCTTCCTGGTGATCGGGGCGTCCATCTTCTCCGCCATCGAGGCGCCCCTAGAGATCCGCAGCATCCGAGAGCTCCGCAGCCAGCGGGCCGCCTTCCTCAGGGACCACCCTTGTGTCTCAGGTAACAGCTGCTTTCTTTTACGAAGCGTTTTTTGGCTTGCTTACGAGCGATCGATCGCATCTGTTGCACTCTCCACATTGCTACTTATTCTATTATAACCTAAAAGTAATTAGACAGCAAGAATTTTCTAAAATATTAGATAATTTTTTGAAGTGTATAAATTCTATAGTCTGGTTTTTATCATAAAAGTTCGACATTGTTGTTAATGTTTTCAATTGCTGGCCAATTTAATTTGGGACTCGAATAACAGATTCAATGTTATCCACTGAGTTGAGGGGTTCTGCAGCCACATTATACTGCCACAATTTAGAATAACCAACTAAAAGCAATTATAAGATAAAAGCAATAAGACAGCAAGAACTTTCTAAAAATTACATAATTTTTTTTTTTGAAGTGTATAACTTCTTCCAACAGATTTTTATCATAAAAGTTCAATAGTGTTGTTAGTGGTTTCAATTGATGGTCACTTTAATTTGCTACTTGAATGGCAGATTCAATGTTATCCACTGAGTTGAGGGGTTCTGCAGCCACATTATACTGCCACAATTTAGAATAACCAACTAAAAGCAATTATAAGATAAAAGCAATTAGACAGCAAGAATTTTCTAAAAATTACGTAATTTATTTAATGTGTATAAATTCTTTAGACAGATTTTTTCACAAAAGTTCAATAACATATATATTGTTAGTGTTTCCAATTGCTGGTAAATTTAACTTGCTACTGGAAGGGCATATTCAATGTTATCCATGGAGTTGAGAGGTTTTGAAACACTGCAGCCACGTTATACCGCCACAATATTGAATAGCCCACAAGAATGGCATCTGAAGGTTATTACCCTCCAACTTGCAGGCCAACGAGAGTATCGTGCCCATTCACGGCAAAGACACGGGAACTTTCAGTTCGACTTCGTGTGTGTGGTTCCGAACCGTATTAATTTAGTTTGGAAGCACAACGCACACTCCATTAGGTCACCCCTATCTCGAAAGTGCAATATGCCTTCTTGAATTTTCTCTGGACAAAGTTGCATATACAACAATAAGTTCATACTATGCCAATGTTTTCTTACATGATGTTATAGGAAGAGAAATAAGAAGTAAAGAAAAATAAAGTATTGATCATCTGATTCAATTATTGGAATTATTTTAAAAAATGATTCACTTGATTATGAAAATTATTAAGTATGCAAAGCCTATTATTACCTGATTTAATTACTAAGCATGCAAAGTTTGATTAAATATTTATCGCTTGATGTAACAATTTTGTTCAATTTCTTTACAAATTTTGTAGATGTAGAGTAAATTTAATAAAAGTAACTAATTAGTATTTTTAAATAAGTAGAAATAATTGTAAAACTATTGAATGCAGCTCAAAATATAAATGCAGATCATGTAAAAGAAAAAAAAATCATGCAGAAATAAATATCCAGATAAATACCTTACATAAAATGCATTTGTAAAACTCGGTTTATTATTAATATTTGCTTAGATTCCACAGAACACAGTTGCAATATTGGAATGAAATTATCGTAACTTTTATCCTAATTGTCAAACATAAACACAAACAAAAAATACATAATTTCAAAAATTAAAATGAGGTTTTTTTTTTTTTTAATTGCAGAGAAGAAAAATATTTTCTAACAAAACTGATAGCTTCAACATAAATTAATTTTAAAATATTTTTTTCTTCTTTTGTGAAAGTAATATTATTTGTAAAAAGAACAATATGTTCTAAAGGAATTATCTTATGTATTCGTTAGTATTTGATAAATAGGTCACATATTTTGAAAATCAATATAGTTTTTTAAAGTCAAATGAAAACATTGTTGTAACATTTCTACTTGCCTATAGGTAGTTTACTAATTGGTTTAATCATTTAGCTCATATATATATGATAGTATATGATGAATACGATACGTATTTGTAAAAGAATCAATATAACGTTTTTATGATACGATTGTAAGCATACATTCTAATATTTTGTATCACGTCTGCTTTCATTTAAATAATTTACTAGCTGGTTGACTTTCAAATAATAAAAATTAAAAAAAGTTTCTTAGCTTCTAGCTGTGTTTCGAATTAGTTTCTGCTATATAGTTTAATACCAAAGAGTATACAACCAAGTTGTTCAAATTGGTTGGAATTGGTTATAATTTTAAACCAATGTGTTCAAATTTGTTGGAATTGATTATAATTTTAAACCAAGGTGTTCAAATTTGTTGGAATCGGTTATAATTTTAAACCAAGGTGTTCAAATTTGTTGGAATTGGTTATAATTTTAAACCGAAGTGTTCAAATTTGTTGGAATCGGTTATAATTTTAAACCGAGCAGTTCAAATTTGTTGAAATTGGTTATAATTTTAAACCAAGGTGTTCAAATTTATTGAATTGGTTATAATTTTAAACCAAGGTGTTCAAATTTGTTGAAATTGATTATAATTTTAAACCAATGTGTTCAAATTTGTTGGAATTGGTTATAATTTTAAACCAAGGTGTTCAAATTTGTTGAAATTGGTTATAATTTTAAACCAATGTGTTCAAATTTTTGGAATTGGTTATAATTTTAAACCAAGGTGTTCAAATTTGTTAGAATCGGTTATAATTTTAAACCAAGCAGTTCAAATTTGTTGAAATTGGTTTTTTTAATTTTATAAAGCTTAACTTTGCGTGAGTATTGAAAGTTATTGAATGCAGAGTTGCATCTGTAGAGCCAAACCATCAGACGTAAAATTATACGCCCTCCTTTTGAGCTTTGTAAATGTAGCTGGTTTAAGACTACCAAATGCTGTAAAACACACACAAAAACTTTTCGTTTATATCTAAAATCTGCATTCTGATGGTATATATCAACATCAAATTTGAAACATTCAAAATGAGAAAAAAAGCTGTTCGTAAAAATTCAGCAAAATTCAGCTGTTCGTAATTACTCAAGCTATTTCAGAGCCATTTCCGTATTTGACAGTAGTACAGAAATTATATTAGCTGGACTTTGAGTTGGTATTTCTCTACATAATTTCTTTCACATTTGTGTAGAATATTTGAAACTTTAACACGTCACATAGAAAAATGTACCTGTTCTTTAAACAGCAACCAGTGTTATATAGGTTAGCTGATATTGGTATAGATATATAGTTACATTATTCAGTTCTAAAGCTCTCAAATATTTATCTAATATAATGGAGTAAAATGATATTAATTTAACATTGGATAAATAAAAAATTGCAATAGTATAATCAAATTGAAATTGCAAATTGCAATACTATAATCAGGGCCGGATTTAGATGAAAAGAGGCCCTAGGCTATTCCACTTATGAGGCCCTTTTACCTCCCATTTTTAAGTTTGTAAATTACTTATTATGTTTATTTATTATTCATATGTGTAGAATTTCTCCTTATTTTGATTCAGTGTTTTAGTGTTCATTGTTTTTAGAATAGAGTAATTCTAATTTAACTTACAATTTGAATGTAGGTCCCTCTTGATCGTGAGGCCCTAGGCTGAAGCCTAGTTAGCCTATAGGAAAATCCGGCCCTGACTATAATTGCAATATTATTGAAAATTGCAATACTATAATTGCAATATTATTGAAAATTGCAATACTATAATTGCAATATTATTGAAATTGCAATACTATAATCAAAGATAAATTGAAATGTATTTGTACATTGTTGAATAATGTTTTTATACTTAATGAAAATAAATCGTACCAAAAGTTGCTATGATTACTGTTGGACAATACTCAAGTTTTTATTTGGTATTTTATGTTAAAAATTTGAGTATAATTCAGTGTGATGAAGAAAATCTGTCTAATATGAGGAAACCTCACGATGTGAAGTCATTTCTATCGTTTTTGGGTGAATAAGTTTATTAGTTCTAAAATCATCGTATTTCAAAGATGAATAACCTTTTAATCAATTAATTTACAAGATGTCTATAGCTTTCTACTAGTTACACTAAGACGTCTTTCTTAACAGATGAGTTAACAGTTAAGTTAAAGACTTTTAGACGAATTGTTTCATTGTTTAAATTTCTAAATTCTTTCCTAAGTTTTGGGAAGAACTCTTCTTTCTGATTAAGTAGAATTTGCTTCTATGCATATGGTAGGTCATCTATCTTAGTGGTTTTGTGTTTATGGATTAAGTAATTCGTGTTTATAGTGTATTTGTAGCGAAGAATTCCAAATAATTTACGTTATGCATCTTCGAGTTGTTCTTTAAATGTTTTCTTAAAAACCAAGTTCTTTTATTTTACCGAATTACATACTATAAGGAGTAAATAATATAGGAGAAGTATAATACATTTAATAATATAGGAAAACTATATTATAGTTCATTTTTATAATTTTGTGAAATTATTAAAATAATAAATGTTTCTTTTGCGATCGATACATGGCTTGGAGATTGCATTGCTGACACATCGTTGCTAATTACAGAAATTTATTTATGTGAAGGTGCCCAAATATATTTATATGACTAGAAATTGACCTTTTGAGAATCGTAAAGGTCAAAGACTTTTATTATTTTTAATTTATTAAATTAATTTGTACATACATTACATTACAGAATTGTTACTTTAGAATATGAATTGAAAAGATTAAAGAATATTTTACTGAATTTTGTATTTCTATAATAATTTATTTTTACACGATTTGCGAAGTTTTTGAAATGAAGGTTTGTTATTCACTGTCTATTTTCTACCATTTGCGTAGTGAGATTTGAATTAATGCCAATAAGTAACTGATGCTAATAAGTAATTCGTATAAAAATTTCTGTTCAACTCATCGAAAGAACATCAAAATACTTGATGTAGAACATTTTTTCAATTAAATTTATTTAGTTGAAAAATATATAATACATATATATATGGAATTTTAGACATTTCGCTTGGAATATTTTACAAATCGTAATATTATCTTGTTTAAAAATATATTAATATATTAGTGATAAAACTTTTTCACGAACAATGTTAAAAAATTATGACGTTGAAAATTGTTAAAAATTTCTGAAAATGATGTAATTTGTTAATTAGCCTCAATGTATAATAACTGTTGTTTTCATGTTTTTGTGCTTACAGTTCAGTTAAAAACACAAAAAATACTGAATTTCAATAAATGCTTAAATTGTCATACACAATGGCATATTTAATTTAACTTAAAAATGTTGAATTAATACTGAATAAAAACTTCAGCATTTAGTTTCAAGATTAAAAGAATGGAACCCTATGGGATATAACAAACTTTGATTTTACAAATCATCAATAATCCAGAATTCAATTAAAATTGTTTGATTTTAATAATTTATATTCCATTTTGTATTTGTGAAGAAACCTGAAATTTAATATTTCTTCACATTAAACATCTCTGATTATAATTAATATTCATTTTTTAAGCATCACATAAAAATGTTTTATTTACAATTTGTTGTTGTGGCTGTTGTTGCAATGCTACATATTAGCCATTGTAGTGAATCCACAATTGATAATATACACAATTGATGATATACAGCGCTCACATTTTACCACCACAATTCGAAACGTTCTCCCCCCCTAAGCGACTTACAATCTTGAATGCATGCAATTTGGAAATGAGAAAATTTATATTAAGTATTTAATTTTTCTTTTCTCCTTTTCTGAAATTTCGTGATTAATTGTTTTTTTTTATAGCCTTCGAATACTAAGAAGAATATTCCAAAATTTTCTATTCTTTTTGGCAAGCAAAACAATTTTTAAAATTTTTATTACATATGATTGCTTCTATTCTAGACGCAAGTTCGAAATACAGCATTGCAAGAAATTTAGTATTCTTTTCCTGGAGTGTGATGGCCGAGTGGTTGGCACTCGGTACCACAAGTTTCGGGTTCGAATCCCGATGGTGTCATGGATGTTTGTAGTGGTTCGGAATCCACTTTAAGTTGTAGGTCCCTGTCTCATATGACTGTAGAGCGGCACGAAGCACAATCAGACTTCTCACCCACATCATTCCCAAATTGTATAGGGGCAACTCAGCACTAGGCACAATGGTGTGGTGGAGTAGTAGTGTTCTGTTCCTAAATTCTGGCCTGTAAAAAATGTCTTAATATATCCGAATTTCGTTCAAAACTTTAAATTATAATGTCTTTCAATATGAGTTTTTCTAGATATTTTCAATATTAATTAAAGAAGTAATTTGTAATGTATTAAAAATACATTTTATACAAAAATAATGTTTATAAAAATTATATTTTTGAATTGCTGCACAAAAGTACACACATACTATGTTATTGTAAAAACCTGTTTGGAAAAAAATAGACTTTAAAACATACATTCAAAAATTATAAGACTGCATAAAAAAACATATAATTAAATTATTAAAACTTTTTTGAAGTGAACAAAATTGAACTTCAGTAAATGTGAAAAAGCACTCTTGTCCTCATAAAAGAATAAAATATATCGCACTAAAAAGATACTTCCTCTAGACATTTTATAGTTTTAGATTTTCTATCTTCTTAATATGTTAAGTGCCCTTGAACCCCGCTGGTAAAATAAGAGGGATGAAAGTACACGTCGAGACATTTTCTTTTTTTTTCTATGGAGCACATTTTATCAGAAAAATAATGCAGTGACATACTTAGGTCGATGGCTTAGAAGAGAAGGAAAAAGTATAAAATTTATGAGTCAATTTTGGGAATGAAAGTGATGTGCGAGGCTATTGTTGCTCAATTGATAAAGGGGAAATGTCGCCCTCTCTCGTAAATTACTGGTATGGAGCTAAATTTTACATGCAGTAGCAATAATTCTTGCGACGAGAACTTCAAGAAAATCCACAAGTGCAGCGCACACTAATGTTTTGAAGTGGCCTTAGAATTAATTTGATTTAAGTTCGGAAAGCGTGGAGGTCAAATCACACTTTCAACACGCTCATCATAAGTCACATCTAATAAAAATTTTCATTTTAGCAGGGAAATGCGTCTGATATACATGGTTCGTTTCTTCTCTTCTAAACTATCGACTGTATTATCTTTCTGATTAAATGTGCACCGTAGAAAGCAGCAGATACAAAAGTAGTTGCTATAGAAATCAATTGACCAATCAGACTATCAAGTTAGAAATAAGCTTTTTATCGACACGAACCAATAATACCTGGCTGTTCATCAGCATACAATCCCCCATTGCCATTTATCTCCATTGTGGGGCCTGATGGCCGAGTGTCTGGCGCTCGGTGTCACAGGCTTCGGGCTCGTGTCCCGGCGATGCTATGAATGCTTGTAGAGGTTTGGAATCCATTTTAAACCGTAGGTCCCGATCTAATATGACTGTAGAGCATTGGGCGTAGGGCTGACAACTCTATTCCGTAAAAAAGAAAACATAGCGATGGCCCACTATGGGGTTGTTGCGCCATTGAAGACGAAGAATGGGAAGTGTGGATTTTCTTAATCCCATGCTGGAAATACTTTTCCGGGTAAATGTGGCCTCATTATTGAACAGCTCTAAGGCAGAATGGTGGAGTTACAGTATTCATCAAGTACCACTTTTAAATCATTCTTGTTATGAAACAATTTTTTTATACTAATTTATTGATACTTTTCCAAAATCTAATTTTCATAACTTATCTTATTTTTAAAATTTATGTAATATCATCGATAATTTTACATCAGAGCATGACAGATGCTATTTATATATGCTTAGATTGCTACAGATCCAATGTCGTAATTGGTAGCTGTACATAAATAAAGCATATGCAACTAGGAGTTAAGATTTTTTCCACATATTTTCTCTGAAATTCGTGCAAAATATCTGTGAAAATTATTGAAATCCATTAAGATAGTCAATCATTGACAAAATACAGTTTTTTTTTCCACTAATATCACTCAGTCAGAGTTTTATTTTGGTTTATTCATCCATTATATACATTATTTCGAACTGTGAGGAGAGAGAGGATTTTCAGGAGTAACTTCTCTGCATTTGCTCGTCATATGGAATAACTAAAGGAAGACTACCAGCTTAATTTTTGGTGCAAAATACTTAAATACACTGTCATTATTGCCATCGTTTATGTAAGCTGTGACTGCAACGCATACCACAAATGGAGTCGAACTTGTTCCCACCTTGCTGTGTCCATTATTACTTGTCCATGAGTTGGGCAATATTTGGCTTTATAAAGAAATTACCTGACTGGTTCAGCACGATTATCTCCTGTTTGTATTGAGCAGTCTTTCTCAGTTTTGTTATGTCTTTTTAACAAGTAGTATAACACGAAATAATAATTCCTATTTCATAATATTTATTTTAAATTGAAATTTTTCTCATCTCATTTGGCTTTGTTTTTTTTTCCCTTTCAAAACTCAGTAAAAACTAACAGATAACATTTAAAATTTAAAAATCTTTTAAATGAATGTTTTTAAAAATAGTTTTTAACGCAGATAACAGTATTTTGAAAACAAACCAAGAAATCGTATGATATAGGGCTAAGGAGTATTTTTATGTGGTCTGAAATTGTCCGTTTGAGAATCATTGATATCCTGCTCTTTGCAATTTTAAGAGCAGGATATCAGTTATTCTGATTGAAATTTATTAAGGTGAAATTTTATACATGGCATCATTATAGCTATAATTTTTTTTTTGAAGTCTTAATACATTTAAGATTTACAACATAATTTAATTTACTAGAATTCTGTAATGAAGGTACTTTTTTGACCCACTGTATGTTATTGAATTGCTCGTTATCTGTTATGAACTTGTAAGATTTATATTTTCCACAGTTCAGATTTTTAAAAATTCAGTATGTTTTTTTTTTTTCTTTTAATCTTCCTCGATCCTGAAAATGTTTAATTATTTATTAGATACATTAATAAAAAATTAATAAGATAAATAAATTAAATTATATTTATTTGGTGGAAACATTGTGTATCAACCATAACAAAAACAGCGCAACATGTAAAATTTTATATTTCACGTGGATTCGATATATCTAAATTCCTTTATGAAACATTTTTAACGTCATATTCATATTTGCGTAAAGGTATTCTTTAATTACAATAAATAAGTATTATTAATAATAAAAGATGTTCTTTAATTATAATAAACGATGTTCTTTAATTATAATAAACGATGTTCTTTAATTATAATAAACGATGTTCTTTAATTGATGTCCTTTTAAATGTCTTAAATGATGTTCTTTAATGATGAAAATGTCCTTTAAATGTGATCTCCTTTAAAAATGATGAAATGATGTTTCCTGAATGTCCTTTAAATGAAATGATGTTCTCAAATGATATTCCTGAATGACGAAATGATCTTTAAATGTTTTTAATGATTAAATAATGTCCTTCTAATGTTCTTTAATGATGAAAGGATGTCCTTTAAATGATGTTCTTTAATGATGAATTGATGTTCTTAAACGGTGTTATGACGAAATGATGCCCTTTAAATGATGTTCTTAAATGTTCTTTAATGAAGAAAAATGTCCTTCAAATGTTCTTTAATAATGAAATGATGCCCTTTAAATGATGTTCTTTACTTATAATAAATATTCTTTTTATAATAATTAATGATAACTAAGCAAACTAATTTTAGAAATTTACATAAGTAATATATTCCATATAAGTTTGCATAACGAAATCACGAGAAAAATGTGCACTAACATCCTAATGAACGTTGACATTCATTTTTTTTTATTTGTATTTTTTTAAGCTATTACTCGTTTTTATTCCAGCTGCCGGGAAGTTCTTTTTTTAGCAACCAGGAAGGTAAAACAAAGAAAAAAAAGCATTAATTTGCACCCTCAACTTGTTCCGGTGTTCTTTTTTTTTTTTGTTCTTGCCAGCTTTTTCCCGCCCTTTCATTCAACCAAGCAAGTGGCTGTGGCGAATATGTCAAGAAATGGCAAGGAACTGGGCAACTCGCCAATTCGGAAAGTGGATCGATTTCCTATCACTTTTCACAAATGTCGACACCTTTTCGGCGGCAAATCTTGTTTTAAATTTTAATTTAATATTTACTTTCCTCTTAAGGACGTGTGGCTGATAAGTTGATCGTGCTGCTGATAGAAATAAAACACACAAAAAGAGATGTTCGCTAGATGAAACGTTACTTTTTATCAAAACTGCTTGTTCTGTTAAAAAAAAAAAGCGTTTAGAAGGAAAAATGAATATCTATTTCGATATTGGATTATGTAATACTAGCACATATAACCCAATTTTGTACGGCTTCAAAAAAATTAATTATTAACTCTTTTATTTAGATTTAAGGTATCCTTTTCTCTTTCTTCAGCTCTTGTCTCTTCGGAGCGGCGCTTTATTGGCTATTCTTGATCTTTTAGATTCATTCCGATTTTCTGTTATCTCCACATTTTTCTATAAATCTACTTGCGGCTCTTTGTTTAGAATCAATTTTAGTTTGATTGCATAGTTTTCTTTTCTTAAGTGGCATTGCAAATTTAACAATAAAAATCAATGTGAAGTTCAACAAACAAAAATTTTTCTACAATCAGAACGAACAACCCTATAAAAATTTTCTTTATCCTCTATACTATATCTTCCCTCTCCTAAACTCCCCCAATGACTATTAAATGCCGAATATCTGGAGATAGCAGAGGGGGAGTTCCTTGAATTCAACAACAGTGAACTAAAGGAGTTGGCGATATACTTCTGGTTGGCGATATATTGGGCGATTTCTTCTGGGGGACAAAAGGGCAGGATTAAACCAGAAAATTTTTATTGATAAAAAGATAGTGCATTGTTTTTCTTATTTATTAAACAAAATTTTAAGCGGTTGTAAGTCAGCTGTTAATATGTCTTATTTATTCATTTATTTTGCATCCTTTTTGTGTACGAACAGTACAACAGATGAAAAACAATGTCAATCATGAAAATTCGCCAACCACGAAAAGTCGCCAAATTGACGTAAAACCTTATTGTGTAATAGTTTCTTAACGAATTTTAAACTAATTTTGAATTTTATTTATTTTTTTTTTTTTTTGAGTTGATCTAAGTATTGTATTAGAAGTATGCTTGCTAATTGTGATGAAATTTGGATATAAATTGTGGTTGCGCATAGTCACACACACATACACACAAACTTTGAGAAATATATATATATCATGTGCAATGCTGTACATTTATAAAAACTTCTCAAGTTAAAAGTTTATATAAATTTTATTTTACATTAAAGCAAAATTTGATTTTCAACTATTTTTTGTTATTTATTTCTCGATATTTCAGACATTTTCAATTAAAAAAATAATAGGAACAAACTATTTTTCAATAGTTGAAGATTCATTTTGAAACTTTTTTTTTTTAATTTCATTTAATTCCAGTATAACAAGATCATAATATAAACTCCATAATTTTCGTATACACGATTAAGCTCCTAAAAATACAACATTATGCCAATTCGTGTTAAAAGAAATAAAAGATAATGAAAAAAAGAATGTCAAGCTCCAAAAATGTACTACAAAATAATTAATAATTTAATTTTATAACTAACAGAATTATGTTTATTAAAGAATCAATGTATCAAAAGTATTGCACATTAATAGTGTATAATGATTTCTTCGGCATTCTTATTTATCTACAATAAATGAGAGCCTTGGGGCCTGAATAGCCGAGTGGCTAGCGTTCTGGCGCTCGGTACCACAGATTTCGGGTTCGAGTCCCGGTGGTGCCATGGATGTTTGTAGTGGTTCGAATCCACTTTGCCGTAGGTCCCGGTCTAACACGATAGTAGAGTGTTGTGGAGAGTGACATATTAAAAATAAGGAAAACTAACTATTCATATATATAGTGATTAGGGGATTATAGTCCTTGTTGCTTCACATCCCCATATACCACTTCATTCATCAAATGAGAGCCTTTTCTTTTTGGTCGAATTCCTTTATTCTTTTTATGGTAAGATACTTAATTTACCCATTTTATTTCAGGATTGTCCTCTTAATGTGATCAGTACTAGATGGCATTTTCATCAAATTAGTTTCGAGTATCTTTTTTCCCATCCAAATGTTTCTTTTGAATATCTTCGGCAAAAATCTGTTGCAATGATTTCTAGATGTAATGAATATCTATAAGTCCCTATCAAACAACTGAAGTAATAAAATTGTATTTGTCGATAGGAATATTATTTCGACTAATGATTAACATATAAATCTTCCTGTTGAGTTGGTGCGTTATCCGGTATTAGTAATACTTCCTTTCCTTAAACATTTCTTCACATTTGAACAGTTGAGGTACCATTTTTAAAAAAAATCTGCGTAGACATATTTTGAAAAACCCCCCTACTGTGTAGGGTCGTTACTGGGAGGCTAGGGCCCTTATGGGCTAAACATGTCACTATGTGATTTCTTTCGATTCTCGTTGTTGTTTTGAGGTTCTTTGTGTTCTTTTTTTTTTTCTTTTATTACTTATTGTAGCTTGCCATTAGAAATGAAATATTTTGAAGAAAAAAAAAAAAGACATCCTTTAATAAGAAAGCATTTATTTCCCGACTTATGACCCAGTGGTACCTTGATCAGCTAGTCTGCAAGAAAGATTAGGTTCAAAACTGTTGGAAGAGTCCGTTGCTCTTAATGATTTCCGAAGGCACAGTGACAGCATATGTAGGATTCTCGAGATGATAGTCAGGATTTCTAAGGAAGGGATGGTTTTCCAGATTTTCTCTCATACGGCCCGTAAATGTGAGAAAATTCCCCTTAAAAGTTCACTAGGGGGCAATTTTGTAGCGGCAGTCGATGGACTATTCGTGCCATTCATAAGAGGCACACCAATGTATATATATAAAAATGCATATAGTAAAGATCGAGAAATATTTTAAAATAAAATTATCATCAGAAATGAAAGTAAATTTTATAATACTGATAACGATAATTTAATAATAATTAATTAATTGTAATACTCGCCATATAATTTAAGAAATTTTTCATCCACTAAATAAATATATGGTAATATCTATCGTTTAGCATGGCTAAGGGTTCTAAGGATTATATTTTCTCTATTGCCCCTTATTATTATTCTTATTGATGATATCATGGATCGCGAGATTTATCGATGCCATTTGAACACAAATCTTAAAGAAAGTATTATTAAATTGGACCTCTTTTTGCTGTACATCTGCGGTCCTTGTGTCTCTCTTATGCAGGACACGAACAGCCTGCCTACCAAAGAGTAATTAAAGGAAGACATTGCCTTCGGGAGGATTTTTAAAGGTAACTGTCCCGCAGTTACGTGTCGTACGGAGAAAACAAGTTAAACTGTCACCAGACAGCCAGATTGTCTATAGGAGACGCGCTACAGATGCTGTCTAAATTTCCATCAAGTCTCATCATTTCTAAAAACTGTGACTGCAACAGATGCCCTAGCCAATTTGAACGAATATGAGATTTTTTTTCATGCTAACTGGGCTACTAGTTGGGAGAGAGTAAGAGAGACAGCTTTTATATTAAAATGGCCAAACAATTCAGTCAGACTAATGAACTCAAGATGAGGGCGTTACAATTATTTTCTGTCTGCAATAAGGGTTGATAAGTAGGTAAATATGTTCATCATCTAAATAATTTCTGGCAATCTGAATTTTTAATCGTAAGAACTGTAACAGATCAAAACCAAATAGATCCTAAATCAGTTAGAATATTAACAAATTTTTTTAAAAAATGGAAGATATCTTTGATGGGGTAGGTTTTGATGATCACGAATTAATGGTTATTCGCTCCCATATTTACACGAAGTTACTGGTTTTTTTGTTTATTTCCGCAATAAAATACCTATATAATATTTTGTTGAGATTTTTAGGAAGGTAAAGTTCCAAATCAAGTATTTCTAAAGTACCCAAAGACGGATATTATATGATGTTTTTAAATAAAAATATTTTTTTAATTAGTTCTGCATTAATTCAATGACAAATGACATTTAGATGTTTGGTTATACTTACCGAAAGAGATCAAACACTTGTTAGTTAGCTATCTTTAGTTTTAGAAACACATATTTATTAATTTATATTAATAAAATTTATTGATAAAAAAAAAGAGGCTAGGGCGATTTGGTGGATATTTCGTTGGTTGCCCTAATTGAGGGAACTGATTCAAACTCTAACAAGTGGTGCCAAACCGAAAGCTCCAATATCTATGCCAGGGATTTTTCTCAACATCAGTATTCCGTTCATGTATGCCATGAACAATCCACCGATAGGTTATTATGGGAAAACATTACCCTCCGATATGACCTTTAGGCCCTGCATTTGGATGCCATAAAAGAAAACCTAGAAAACTCCCGCCAGACAGCTTAACTATCGATGCTAGAAGGTTTCATTCACCTTGAAACATTTGTATGCATTGTTTTTCTTGTTCCGAAAGCAACGACTGCAACGACCGCCGACAGCGGATTCGAATCTACGCTTTCCTGCTAGTTAGCTGTTCACATTGTCGCTGTGCTGTGCTGGGGATTGCACGGTATCCACTGTATCTGGTGGTGCAAACCCCTATATGTTGCTTTTTGGGGTGTTTTTGAAAATTGCGATGATAAGATGTGGGGGCAGTGTAGTAGGCAACGCTATGATGTACTTTGGGTAACACTGAAACTGCTACATCTTTGTTGTTTTAGTATTAAAGGATCTTAAGTTAAATATTTATTAATATTTTTTTCCAGCAGTACTTTAAAGGTGATTTGTTTCTTTTTTTTTTAAAAGGTTGATCATAAATTGATTAAGTTAAAATAAATGGGAAATTGCGTGTGATTTACGCTTAAAGTAAATTAACATATTTTGAGAGACACTTTATAACATATTTAATCAAAAATCCGTTAACCAAAAAAGAACAGCATTAATGAAAATAGCCTAAACAAAATGGGTATAAAAATATAATTTATTTTAACAATAAAAAAAAAAAAAAAAAAAAAAAGGGGATAAAAAGTTTGAGTGTATAAGTGTTGCGATTCGAAACCTTTGCATGGTACGAATCAGTACAGTACCGTTACCGCTGTTAAACTTAGTTGAATTTATTTTTCTTTTTTCCTTTTGTGAATTTTCCATCAATAAAACTAATCAAAACAAAATGTGTATCAAGAAAATAATTTATTTTAACAATGGAAAAAAAGGGGTGTAAAAAGTTTGAATATATGTTTCGATACCTTTGCATAGTATTTCTACAGTCGTGTTACAACTGTTAAACTTAGTAGTTTGAATTGATTTTTCTTTTTACCTCTTGTGAATTTCCCAATAATAAAAACTAAACTAAACAAAATGTGTACCAAGAATATAATTTATTTTAACAATGAAAAAGCGGGGCGGGGGGTAAAATGTTTGAATATAGGATTCGACACCTTTGCATAGTGTTTCTACAGTACTGTTACTGCTGTTAAACTTAGTTTAATTGATTTTTCCTTTTTCCTCTTGTGAATTCCCCGTACTTGTTGCAGAAAAGTAATTTTGTCGACAACGTTTAAAGAGTAATTACAATAGTTGTTCCTTTTCTTTGCAGATGAAGGACTGGAAAATTTCATTGTGAAAATAATTGCAGCGAACAATAGGGGAGTGTCAGCAGTCGGGAACGTCAGCAGCGAGCTCAACTGGAGCTTTGGGCAGTCGATATTTTTCTAGTACTGTTATTACAACAATAGGTAAGTTTTTCCTGATCAAACACTGTCGGGCTTTTGATTCTCCTTAACATGTGTAGGGAATACAGCTGTTTGCTGAATGGGTGCATAAAAAAAATCTTAATTATACTGCTAATGATCGATTTTGGAATTCTTTATGTAGATTTTTTCGAATTTATTGTTCTGTAGACGGGCCTGAATGGCCGAGTGGCTAGCGCTCTGGCGCTCGGTACCACAGGTTTCGGGTTCTAGTCCAGGCGGTGTCATAGATGTTTGTAGTGGTTCGAATTCACTTTAAACCGTAGGTCCTGGTCCTAATAGGATCGTAGAGCGTTGCGAGGGCATTGTTACTCCGCGTCCGTATCTTCAATTTACACACGTCCCCTGGGTAATGCAAAGTGAGTAACGTTTGTGCAGCGCTTGCCTTAAGGAATCCAAGACCAATCTGTTGCATTAATGCCTAGAACAAGGCAAAAAAAAAAAAAAACTGTTCTGTAGACTGTTCATTATAGTGCTACAAGAATTTTCTGAATTAAAAATAGTTTAGGAGTATGTAATGATGAAGCGCCATCAATATTCTAGAGAATGTGAAACAATATTTATATATATAAAAAAAAACCTCCAAAATATCACAAAAATTGTTGATTTTTAATAATAGAAGAAGGTAGGAATAAGGTTTGGTTTAATTTAGTTTGTCGCTCTACGGTCATTTTTTGCTCACTTTAGGCTAATTAGACGGGATCTATAGTTTAATGTAGATTCCGTATCATTAACAAACATCCATGCCACTTCCAGAATTCGAACCTGAAGACTCTGGAGGAAGCTGTGGAAAAAGAGATCAATTATGAAGTCCTTTCAGAAATACTGAACAAGTAAAGTTTGGTGCATATTTGAAAGCGTTATTCTATACAAAAAATAAAATTATTTCTGATATTTTGCATGTTTTGAGGGAATTATGTATCTTACTAGTATGTTAATTATTATTACATATTAATTTACATAACTCATCAAATGTATTTTATTGGTTATTTATATTTGAGGGTAGAACTTATCTGTGTGTCGTTGCATTTTTTGATTAATAAATGTTTGTATATTAATATAAAAATGCATAACTATCTTTCTGGAATACGTGGAGAAATGAACTCAAGTAACGATACAGCTCCAATTCAGTACAAAAACCTGAAATATTAGCCTTATTATTCTGTTCCATCCAAATAAAGGATTCGTAGAAATAAGGAGAAAGAAGAGAAATAATATGGTCGAGTTTTAGAATGGTTAAATTAAGTGCATTGTAAAGTGATGCCAATTAAATAATTGTATTACATTGCAAGATTGCTACAAGAGTTTCCAAAAAAGATTTCTTGAAAGATACGATTGCAAAAACGAAAAAGATCCTAAAAAAACAAGACTTTCAGGTTATTTTTATAACTCAATATTTATTTCCGGCAGTACTTTAGAGGAGATTTCTTTTTCTTTTTCAAAGCTTGATCATTAATCTTTTAAGTTAAAATAAATCGAAAATAGCGTGTGATTTAAGCTTAAAATAAATTAACTTTTTTTGGAGACAATCTTTATGACATATTTCATCAAAATATTCGTTTATCTAGAGCTGTGGTTTTCAAAGGGTGCACCAGGCCTCACTGGTGCATCCTGAAGATTTCCGAGTACGCCTTGTGGTATTACAGAGATATAGTGCCCAAAAAGAACAATGAATATAATTACTCTTTTTTCTTTGTAGTTTTGCCATTCAAAGATAGCTTTCATTACAAACAACTATCATTTCTGGTTGCTTTTTTGTCCTTCTTTCTTCTTCACATAAAAAGTCGCCAAACAGCGATAATGCGCCAAAGAAAATTTCTAGGGGAAATAACTTTCATGGTTGTCTACTAGAGTGCTAGTGTCTATGTGCTTTTCAATGTTAGAAAAATTTTCATTGCAGCCTCTGAGACTCCACCGTCTGTAAGTAGTAGTCTGTGGAGTTGACCCTCTGGATATAAAACTGCGAGGCGTTAATAGCGGATGTTTATTTCTTAGAAATTTGAACTTAGTGGGTTTACAATAATTTGTAAATTTTTAATTAGCCCTTCAAAAAGTTTGAGAGCCACTAATTTAGAATATAGTGGTACCAAACGTTTTTTTTTTCATGAAGCATAATGATGCTCATTTGATCATAAAACTACATGATTTTGTTTGGTTTTGTCGCTCTACGGTCATCTTGTGCGCATGAGGGCTAAACAGACTGGGACCTACAGTTTAATGTGAATTCCGAACCACTCACAAACGTCCATGCCACCGCCAGGATTCGAACCTGGTGCCTGTGGTACTAAAGGACAGAGCTCTAGGCAATTGGCCATCAGGCCGCTAGGACTACATTGAGGGCACATCCAAAATAACTATTTTATAATCATTCAAAAAATTTCCATTAACTATGATTATTTGCAGGCCAAAAACATAAGATAATTCTTAATACTCAATACAAGAAACACGCTACAGTATACAATACACAGGAAAATTCAATTACAAAATGAGAAACACATCATTTACAAGATAAGAAAACTGGCTCACCTAGCTCAGTGAAGAAACTAGGAATCAGCTGAAAGACAAATAATGGCCAACTGCAGACAAGCGATATCGTTAAATCCCGAATAAACATCCGATTTCCTACAGTTAGAAAACCTTCCCAAATTTAAAAGGGGAGCTTGTAAACAAGATTAAAGGTAAATTTGTTATTCGAATCACAAAATACAATACTTGAATCTAAAAAAATATATTTGAGAAGATATTTATAATCCAAACGAAAGGCAAATGAACTTATAAAGATGCCTTCAAAATACATAAGAAAAAATATATCCAATACAAGAATAGAAAAAGCAATAAATATGAGGACAGAACAAGAAATTCTATTGTAGTTCGTTATTTTTGAAAAGATTAAAGTTTAAAGGTTTTTTTAAAGGAGTTAGTTTTATCCTTGGGAGGTCTGATGGTCGAGTGACTAGCGCTCTGTGCTTCGGGTTCGAGTCCCTTCGGTAACTTGGATGTTTCTAGTGGTTCGGAATCCAGTATGACCGTAGAGCGGTAGTAGTATGACTGTATCCGGTCTAATATGACTGTAGAGCGATAGGCTGACAACCCGTATCCAGTAGAAAGAAAACGTCTCCTGTCTTGAAATCTGGCTCACGGCCTTGGTCCTCCATGGGGCTGTTGCGCCAATGAAAAAGAGTTATTCTTAAGAGGAGGGCGTATTGCTTTTATTAAATTTAATACATTGATTAAATCACAAAAGTATTCATCCACCACTGCATATAATGTAAATATAAACGGTTTAAAAATACCAAATGTTGTAAAAATTAAAAAAAAAAATGGTTAGTAAGATTCAAGTCTGGGATGAAGTTTCAAGGTATTTTGGGACATCATTTTAACAGATATAGTCACATTTTCTTCTTCAGTGGCGCAACTGCTCCATGGTGGAGCAAAAAGCCGTCTGCTACTGGCGGATTTCGAGACAGGAGATGTTTTCTTTTTTACAGGGTAGGGTTGTCAGCCGTACGTCCAACAATCATATTAGATCGGGACATACGGTTAAAAGTGGATTCCGAGCCATGGCACGGCTGGGAGTTGAATACTAAACCTATGGCACCTAGTGCCAATGCGCTAGTTACTCTGCCATCAGGCCCCAGTCTCGTTTGAATAGTTATTTATTGAAAATCATTCTCTTGTTGCAGCACAAGTTTTCCTTTAATTTTAAAATTTCCTTTAAGAACTGATACAAAGTTGTATAGAACAAGGGATATATTCCAGAAACCAGCTGTGCATGTTCAGACCATCACAGAACCTGTGTCATATTTGACAGTAACACAGAAATTATGTTAGACAAACTAGAAATACGAAATGCTTTTACGCATATTGTCGCATTCGCCACCGACTCTCATCGTTTCTGAAAGCAGTGACTACAACATAGTCTCCAACTGATCCAAACCCAGCTTGAGCAAC